>BOSO01012387.1:0-17260 GCA_018403395.1 Gorsachius goisagi | reverse complement strand
CCCCTGGGCAGCCTGGGCCAGGGCTCCGTCACCCTCAAAGTCAAGAAGTTCTTCCTCACGTTCAAATGGAACCTCTTTTGCTTCAGTTTGTGCCCATTGCCCCTTGTCCTGGCACAGGGGACCACTGGGAAGAGTCTGGCTCCGTCCTGGTGACCCCCACCCTTGAGATATTTGTAGGTGTTGATGAGATTGTTCTGTGCCTGCCAGGCACAACTCCACTAGTGGGTTTCCTAGTTTGCCCAAATCTCATTTTATACCCTCTCACTGCTCTTCCTCCTGGCCTGCCGCTGAAGGTTGAGTGTCTCAGCCTGCACCCACCAGGTAAGAGATGGCTCACCCTCACCTTTTTGCTCTGAGCTGTTTCCAGTAGACCAAAGCAAAAATAGCTGCAAGTGTCAAGAGAAATCCCACAATGATTCCAGCAATTGTTGGCATTGAGAGTGGAGTTGTGTCTGCACCAGATCCAGCAGCTGGCATCAAAGAGAGAGAACGGACAGGGGTAAGAGTCAGTAAATGGTGGCATTTACTCCATTTATTATATTTGCTGCTGCCCACAATCTCCCTCTGGCTTGCGGCTGCCAGGTTGTTCATTACCCCTAACCTGCACGGCCAGGCAGGGAATATGGCATTCTCCGTCCTACCTGAGAACATGGTGAATGTCACTGCAGGGGCTACTGGGTCGTATCTGGTGAAGGCAGCGATGCTGAACCTAGGGCAAAGCAGAGCCCTGCTGTCAGGGGCGATCTGGGCTGAGCGCAGCACCCATGCCCCCATCAGCAAAGACCCCAGGGAGCAGGGCAGCTGCCTCTGCTTTGAAACGCTGCATCGGAAGAAGCTGGTGTTCTGGCAGGGGCTTAAGGAATGTGTGGAAATAGTCTCCCTTTTCTGCCTCCTGGACAGACATGGGGAAGGACAACAGTAAGTAGGGAAAATCAGGTTGGGTTGACTTGAAAGAGCTGAGCCCGGGTGACTGAAACGGGGACACCTCAGCTGGGAGTGCTGAGCCCCAACCCGGACCCTTCCCCTCAACGGCAGAAGTGCCTGGGGCTTCCTCTTCCCTCTGGGGGTCTGTCCTGCACCCTCCTCCTCCTGGGAGGGCGCACACCAAACCTCACAGCGCCCTGCAGAGCTGACTTCCTTCCCAGCAGGTAATCTGGAAGGGTAGGTCCTCTTCTGTCCTAAATGCAAGCTAAGGCTTTCACTCATAGCTTTGGATTTTAGCAGCCAAGAGTTTGTGGAGCCCAGCGTGAGTCCCCTCTGGCAGCGCCCTGGACCCGGCTGCCAGGGCAAAGACGTCTTTGGGAACTGAGTCTGCAGATGCCATGGCATGAGAGGTAAGGGCTTGTGGATAAACAGCTCGCTGAACGGTGGGCAGCAAGGGCTGGCTTTCAGCGCGGAGGTGGGCTGTCAGAGGTACCTGCTTCTCCCCACACTACTGAGGACTAACGAGGACAGCAGAACAGTTTACTGGGTACATGTTGCGCAGGGTAGCCAAAGCAAAGGCAAGTTCTGAAGAGGTGCAAAAGGATCTTCTAGTCCCAAGCAGCTGGGCAGTGAAGCACGTGCTGTTGAATCACGGTAGCTGGGCCGATGGCACCCTGATGGCTCTGAATTCGCTGCTTCCCCGTGGGAGGTCGATGTTGGGTGAGAGTGGGACGGAGGGCAGTTGTACACTCTCAGACTGGCTGGACAGTGTTTGGGGGTGGGTTTGTGCTTTTCCTAAACTCCCCTCAAGGCTTCCAGCAGCTGCCAGAGATGGGTCAGGCAGATCTTGGTCTGGGCCAAGGCGTTGTAAGGCGGACCCAGCTTGCACCCAGGCTGGCCCGTGTCGCAGCCTGGTCGGCTGGAGCAGAAGGCCAGATCTGAGGCTGCTAGGGCTAAGCAGTAAGGCTTGCCCTGAGAACGAGTTGGGCAGGAGCCATTAGCAATAACTAGATGGGCTTGATGGGCAATCACTCTCAGACCTTCTGAATGGATTGGAGACTCTCCCATGCCAGCCCAGGAATCACAACACCCGTGGTGGGGATGGGATGGGGATGTCTCGTCATGCAATTCTCCTGCCAGGCGTGATAAAACAGTACCTAGGGAGAGCCCAAAGAGCTGTTTGCTTCTGACAGTCCTGCTCTGGATGGGATTTCCAAGGGAATGGCTCTCTGGAAACTCCCTTTTTTTCCCAGGAGAAGCAGCCATCTCCCCCTCCCCGGCACAGCCCAGTGTCAATGCCGATCGCTGTTCATGTGCAAATCTAAAGCGACTCCATAAGGATCAATGTAAGTTTTTCATGTAAGCATGGAGTCTGCACATAGCAGAAGCAGAGAGAGTGAAGCAAAAAGAAGAAAGGAAGGGGAGTCAGCAGGTCCAAACCCAACACCAGGGACCTCGACTCCACTCACCACAAAACTTAAGGGCAGACCTAACTCCCACTGTACTCATAGGGAGAAGCGAAGCTCGCTCTCACACACGCGCTCTCTCGTGCTCCTTCTCTTTTCCCAACACCCCCAACAACTTCCATCACTCGTCAGCCACCCGTGCTGTAAGTTTCTTTAAACTGAATTGGGACAGCCCTCCAGATTCCAGGGGATCCTTTTGCCAGAGGAATGCCCAGGGATATGGTCCCTGTTTGGTGAAATTACGAGCTGCTGAATTAACAGAGGACTGGTTAAAGGTACGATTCTTTGTCTGTAGCAGAAAACCTGTTTTACCATCAACTGTTTTAAAGGTACCCTGTTACAAAATACGTATGCTCGTACATTCATGTTCCTGGATTCTATCTGCTGTCAAATACGGCCCTGAATCTATGAATATTGTGGTCTGCGTGTCTGTCTCAGGGGAACTCGGACCTTGGCCTGTGCGTTTGCTACCCTCAACCTTTGAGCCCCCAGTTGTGCAGGCACCACCTCAACCAATGTTTCTGAATTAGTTTCATTTCTGCACTCCCTGAGGCTGCATGTGGCTCCGAGTGCCTGGTGGGGCAACCCCTGGGGTCCACTGCTGGGGCTCTGAGGAGTGTGAGGGTGAGGTGGCATCCAGGGAGCCGGAGGCACCTTGCAGGGACACCCGCAGTCCCTTTTCTCCTCCAGCCCCTTCCCCGCGGGAGGGATGCTGACACCTCACCTGTACTGCTCGTTGGCTTTCAGCTTCCCGTTGCACGTTGCCCTGGACCGGCCACACTCCTCTATTCCCAATGGCACTCGCCAGGTTTCGGGGGAGCTCCTGGAGCTCGGATGGAAGGGATTGGGGATTAGCACAGCCAGGTAGGAGTCCTCCGTCCCATAATAGTGGTCATACCATGTGCTGGACATGATGTCCTGGGTAGGCCTCAGCACTGAAGGGGAATGGATGCACAACGTGAGAGTGACAGCCCAGAGTGACGCCCCGGGACCTGCTGCCCTCCGGGAGCCACTGGGGATCAGGATGTGCAGGGGCACTTACGTGAATCATTAGTGGTAGCAATGACACCATAGTACTCGATCTGGCCGTTCTCCTCGCTGAACAGGTCGGATGAAATGATAACCGTGGAGCTGGCCTCCACCTGGAAGATATCTGCTTGCAGGGGTGGAGGCAGGGCTGGAAGAGGAACCAGCAAGCACAGCCTATTAGCGTGTCCCCACTCCCACAGACCCACCCCACACTGCTCAGCCTGTGACTGGTCCCAGCATCCCAGAACCCTGACCCACTGCAGTTCAGTGCAGGACCACAGGCATCCGAAAGAGTCCCCACATCTAATCAGCAACACTGGGTGTCTTCTCCTGGGGCCTGTGGCAAGGCTGTGGGAAAGAAGGGGACTCACCCTCCATTGTTGTGTTGCAGAGCAGAGTCACAGCCCGGCTCCTCACTGTGTTCATGCCCACTGTGCTCACAACAATTCGGTACGATGAGTTTGGCCTCAGCCCCTCCAGACTGGCCTCGTTTGCAGGGATGCTCATAACATCCTTGGAGGTGGGAGATCCATCAGACAGTCTCTCTGTCACCACCTCATAAGACTCCACATCTCCAGGAGAGCTGCTCCAATTCAAGTAAAGGCTCCTTGGCTCCGGTAGGCATTGCACACCTTCCACTGGGTTTGGCTCTGCAAAGGAGATAGGGCAGGCTCTGTACTTAATGGATCAGAGAAACCCCAGCCTCTCCCCATGCATCAGCCCAGAGCCACTGTGGTCCTCTTCTGCCTGCCCCAGGGTCCACAGGAGAGGAGCAGAGCCAGACACCTGCGACCCATGAGCCTTCTCTGCCAAGGGCCACAGGACAAGGCCAATGGGCCAGGGCCTGAGCAGACGTCTTACAAGAGAAGCAAACCAATGGAGACCTCTGCAGAGTCCACTTTGCTTCACAGGGAGCCAGGCCACGAGGTGATGGCAAATCTCAGTGATGGGGCTAGGGAGCTGGTGGCTACCAGAGGGTCACCTTGCTGGTTTGCCTTTCCTCCCACCATGAAGACCTCCCATGCTTCTATTGATCCCCAAGGGCTGATCCAGTCTTGAGCCACCCAGGCGTTTCTCCCTCTTCCAGCCTGCACTCCCCCCGTCCCCTCGGCAGCGCATACCCACCCATCGGCACCGCCAAGGGTTTGGTGCTGCTCCAGTAGGGTCCGGCCACACAGCTCAAGGAGACAGAGTAATTCCTCCCCGGGACCAGCCCCTGGAGGAGGTGCTGGACCTGCCCTCGGCCGAGGGGGTGCCGCCAGGGCAGCGTGCTGTTCCTGGAGTCCCGCAGCCACAGCTGGCAGTCGTCCTGCTGTCCGGAGACACTGTGCCAGGAGATGAGCATCGTGTTGTTCCCTTCAGCCACCGCAGAGAGATTTTTGGGAACTGAGGGGGCTACAATGAAAACCAGGCCAGGGGAGAGTTACTGGCATGCATGTACGCTCCTCCAGCCTGCAGAGACACGAGCAGAAGATGGGTAACATGCAGGGACAATTCATGTGTCCAGTGACAGTATTTCTGCAGGTGCTGGCTGCCACTGCCAGAAATGACCTTTAAATGGCAATCGGAGGACATGCAGAGAGGAGCACAAGGAGGTGGGTTCTTCCTCCTGCTAATTAGCATCTTTCATTAGAGACCTGCCTGAGGGCTCTGCACATGACTCCCAGCACTCTGCCAGGGGCTGGCTGAGCATGGGAGCAGAGACCTCTGGATTCCCCAAAACAAAGTGCAGGGACTGTGGGGACAAGCACATGAAAAGGCTTATTGTGCTTATCTGCAATTTCCACATTCCTTAAAAAAAAAAAAAAACCCCAGCCTCCCCTTATCCCCCATGCCAGGAATTTTCTGAGTGCCTGGGAGAAAGCCACAGTGGGGTGTCCCCCCCTGTCTCTAAGGCCTTGTGGTCTCCCAGGCTGTGGGTGTCCTCCACCAGAGCAGCTCTCTGCGATCCCTTGCCCTTGTTCAGTTGCCCGTGCCCAGAGGAGCTGGCCCATGTGAACAGCGGGGCCACGAGTGGGACCTCTGCCCCCCAAAACAGCAACCCCCGCCGCCCGACTGCTGTGGGCAGCAGCACTGCCCTGCTCGCCCCTCCACCGGCAGCTCGCACAGCCCACGATCCTGTTGCTGCGGTGGTACCCACAGCTCCCAGGCAGCAGCCCCAGCCCCGACCCCGTCCCTTCCCAACGCAGGTGCTGAGCCCGCCTGGATGGGGAAGGCTGAGCCTCACGCGTGGCGCCAGGACCCCCAGCCCGTGGCACTTACTTGTCCAGTCGCTGATGTTCCCTGCAGAGGCTCCGTAGGGCCCTGCCACGGACACCACTTCCAGCAGGTATTTGTGTCCTGGAGCCAGGCCAGAAAAGGTGAATTTGCTGCTGCCTTTCCCGACAGACACATTGGCTGCCACAATACCTGACCCCGAGTGGTAGAGGAGGAGCCTGTAACTGTCTTGTCCCTGGGGTTCAGCTCGCCAGGACACGCTCAGCCTGTTGGGATACCCCTGGTTCGTCATGTACACGTTGCGGGGTGCCAGGGGGTCTGCAGAGACAGGACAGGAGATGTCAGTGAAAGGGCTGCAGACACTGCCTGGGCATCTCGGCGCGGTCCTCAGAAGGGATGCACCACATGGGACAGGGCACTTTGTCTCGGCTGCATCCACCAGCCTGGAGGCACCTGAAAGCAGCTTCTGCAAGCTTCAAACAGTGCTTGTCTGAGCAGGGCTAGCCCTGTCCCAGCCGGAGGGAGACACCCAGGGATGGGACAGGAGGGAGCACCAGGGAGGGGAAGGTGCATGGCCCTGTCCCTGTCGGCTGCTCCCTGCTCTGAAGCGGAGCCCCGGGAGCTGCAGCCGATCCAATCCAGGCTGGTGGAGCTGATGGCAAGGGTGGGCAGAGCCCCGCTCAGTGCCATGGTGCTGACGTGCCCTTGGGTTCAGGCAGGGCTCGGGGTCTGCCACGAAGGTCAGCGGGGCCGTGTCTTTTGCCATGAGCCTTCGTGGGGGCGCGGCGAGGCAGGCATCACCCTCAAACCAGGGTACTCACACGTCCAGTTGCTGACATTCCCTGCAGGTGTCCGGTAGGGCCCTGCCATGGATGCCACCTCCAGCACATACTTGCTTCCTGGGGCCAGTCCCGTGAAGGTGAAGTTGTGGGTGTCTCCCCCGAGTGAGGCGGTGGCTGCCAGGGTGCCCAGCCGCCCGTGGTGCAGGGTCAGCACGTAGCCGTCTCGCCCCCCAGCCGCGGGTCCCCAGGACGCGCTCAGCCTGTCGGGGTGCCCCGTGCTCAGCAAGCGCACCGTGGCCGGGGGCAGCGGGCCTGGGGAGTCACCAGACCTGATGTTAGGGGCTGGAGACTGCGCAGAAGGAAACACGCCTGGCGGGACACTGTGCAGCAGAACAGATGCTCCCTGAGGGCTGGGGCACGAAAGCCCGCTCTGGCGCACTCCTCCTCACTGTTCTCTTTTCTGTCCCCATCCCACCTCGCCTTTAATGCTGCTCACCCTTTGTGGTCCCTCTCATGCCAACCCTTTTTCGTCCAGGTCACCCTCACCCTCATAGCCCAGCTGGAGCGCTCTGCCACCGCTGCGTGCACACACACGTCCTCCAGCACCCAGGGGTGCAGCTGCCTGGGCAGAGCTTGGCACAGCCTCTGCACTCTGTCCAGCCCTAAAATCTTTCTGGGTGGGGGGGAGTGCTGGACCCATTCTCTTGGGAGGACTGAGGATCAGCATCCTCTACTACACTGATTCGTGGACCTTTATGGCAATGTCATCCCTACCTGCTGGAGGAGCCTCAGCAAGGGTGTGAGTGCTGCTGTGTACAGGGGTGTGGGGCTGCACGGGCAGAGGGGTGTCCCCGCGTGGGTACAGCTGGGGAGCCCTGCGTGTCATCAGCACATACTTGTGCACGTCTGCAGTTGGACATCCATGTGCCCGTGAGGATAGCAGTGTGCCCATCCACGAAGTTCTGCGTGCTGCAGCCATGCACATGTGCGTGCACAGGACCCCTGTAAACCCCCCAGCCCTCCTCAGGGCTGCCCAGTGGTGAAACATCTCCCACCCCCCTGCAGAGGACGCTCCTCTGGGCACTCACATGTCCAGCCACTGATGTTGGGCGCTGCTGCCTGGTACGGTCCAGCCGTGGCACTGGCCTCCAGGGAGTACTTGTATCCTGGGGCCAGTCCCATGAAGGTGAAGTTGTGGGTGTCTCTCCCGAGTGAGGCCGTAGCTGTCACGGTGCCCAGCCGCCCGTGGTACAGGGTCAGCGCGTAGCCGTCCCGCTCCCCGGCTGCGGCTCCCCAGGACGCGCTCAGCCTGTCGGGGTGCCCCGTGCTCAGCCAGTGCACAGTGGCTGGGGGCAATGGGCCTGGGGAGGAAACGGGAGTCACCGCCAGGGGCCACATTCAGGCTAAGATGCTCCATGTCTGTGCCAAGCCTGTGCTGCAGGAGGTGGGTCAGCCCTGCAAGGTCCCGAGGGCTGGCTTTGCCCTTGACACCAGGGACTGCTCCCTTCCTGGCACTGTGGGTGGCTGTGGACGGCTCCCCGGGACATGGGTGGCCAGGCCATGGGGTCACGCACAGACTCCCCATGCTACATCCAGCAGGGCATGAGCACTAAGTGCTTGCCTCGGTGGGAGGGGAAGGCAGGACCTGGCTGCACCAGGTAGGGGGAGACCTGGTGGAGGACACCAGGCTGCCAGGAGAGCGTCACACTCACGTGTGCAGTGGGTGAGGTTGGGGGCGCTGGTGTGGAAGGGCCCCGCTGTGGCCGTCACCGCCATGCTGTAGCGGGTGCCGGGGCTCAGGCTCCTGAAGGTGTGACTCCTGGCATCCCCACCCAGCACCACGTGCCCGACGCGGCTGCTGGAGGCTGTGTTGTAGACATCCACCACGTAGCCTTCTGCTCCTCGCCCCACTGCTGCCCAGGAGACCTGCAGCGTGGCCGCAGAGGGGCTGCCCAGGGTGAGGTTGGCAGGAGCCAAGGGATCTGGAAAGCAAGAGGGAGGCTGTCAGCCCCCACGTGCCCCCACTGCCCGGTGCTGTCAGCCGCTGCTTCACCCAGTGGCTCCTCGTGCTCCTGCAGCACCGCGGGCTGGGCTCCAGCCCCCAGCTCCCCCGGGCGGTGGGCAGGCTGGCCACCACAGCCTCCCAGAGAGCAGAATGGGGACAAATGGGCAGACAGCACATGTGGCTCTGAGTGCTGCTACATCCCCAGGGCTTGCAGCTGGACATGGGGGGGAGATACCCAGAGCCTGTGGGGTGGGCAAGGGCATTGGCTCTGTGTCGGGGAAGGAGTGAGGACAGTGAGCAGGAAGGTGGGGCAGCTATACAGAAGCAAGGGGCACAGCGGGGATGGTTTGGGATGGGGAAGGTGGTGGTGGGTGCTCTGCAAGGCCCAGATGGAGGTCCTGGGGCACGGGGGAGTGCTGTGTCCAACCCAGCCCATCAGACTCACGTGTCCACTGGGTGACGTTGGTGGAGGAGGCTTCGAAGGAGCCTTTCACAGCAGTGACCTGCACAGCGAACCTGCTGCCTGCCTCCAGGTGAGCCCAGGTGACGTTCTCGGCCTCTGCACTCAGGGTCTGGACCCGATCCCTGCCCTGGGGGCTGAGGCTATACAGAACAGCGCGGTAGTGGTCCCGCCTGCCGGGGGGCTTGTTCCAGCACGTGTAAAGCTCTGAGGAGCTGCCTGGGTTGGTAAGGCTCAGGTTTGTCGGTGCAGCAGGAGCTGCGAGGAAGGACAGACACATGTGTCAGAGACAAGAAGGCCCAGTTTGGAACATGCAGCCGTCTCTGGGGAGGGGTCTCGCTCTCCCCAGGCAGCCAGCAGCAGCCGGCCAGTGAGCGCCCTGTGCCCATGTGGCACAAGAAGGCTGCAAGAGGCGGGAGATGGCTGCAGACCAGCATCACCGGGAACCAGGTGCCCTCCTCTCCCTGGGTGCCAACATCGACCCCCCTCCCATTCTGGAGCCCCTGGCAGTGCTCCCACCCAAACCACCTGTGGGTTGTAGGGGTGCTGACCTGTGCAGCCAGTGATGTTCGTGGGGAGGGAGCGGTAGGGTCCAGCTACTGCCCAGATCCCAACAAGGTAGCAAGTTCCCGGTGCCAGCTGTGCCAGGGTGACGTTGGTGCTGTCCTTCCCTGCTGTCAGGTTCCTTGCTGGTGCAGAAGAGCCCTCCTCGTGCACGCTGAGCAGGTATCCATCCCTCTGCCCAGGAGGGGCCTCCCAGTGCACAGCCAGAGCCCAGGCAGTGCTGACGGGGCTTGCCGACAGGGAAAGAGGAGGTAACGGGACTGCAGGAGAGAAACAGCATTATAGGGGACAAACCTGGGATGCTCAGGACTGACACTAGTTTGGGAATGAAACATAGAATCACAGAATCGTTTGGGTTGGAAAAGCCCTTTAAGATCATCAAGCCCAACTGTTCCCCTAACCCTGCCATCCCACCACTAAACCCCAGCCCTAAAAATGAAGGTGGGAGCTGCAGGACTGGGAGCATCTCGCATGCTGTCTAAAGGCTGCTGAGAGCAGTAGGTTGCTCCCAGAGCAAAGCTCCCTGTGTCCCAGGTGACAATGGTGCGTCACCACCACGGCCTGAGACGCCCTTGTCCCAAAGTGCTGGGGCAGGCTCACAGCATGCCCCGTTCAGCTGCTGGGCTCCGGATGAGCGAGGGTCCCAACAAGAGAGACAGCATCTTGAGTAGGAGACAGGCACCCGTGCTGTTGCGGGGACGTGGCCTCGGTGCCCTCCTGCAGAACAGCCCTGGGACCCCCCGCTTGGTCACCAGCCCCTGGCCAGGTCAGAGCCGGGCTGGGTGCCTGGGGTGGGCGCAGGGGAGCGGCGTTCCTACCAGTGTAGCCGATGGCAGTCTGAGAGGAGATGCGATGAGGGCCAGCCTGAGAAATGATCTCCACACGGTATCGGGACCCTGGCACCAGACCCTCCAGGTCAAGCTGGCTGACTCCACGGGGGACGGACACATTCCTGATGACGGACAGGGACTCAGCCACCGAGAGCTGTACCCAGTGGTCTCTGCCACCGCCTGACTCCACCCAGCTCACACGTAGTTCCTGGGGTCTCCGGCCAGGCTGTACACTCACATTAGCCAGAGACAGTGGATCTAGGGGGACACACAGCACAGAGATCCATGAGATCATGGAAGAAAGCAACTGGAGAAGCCAGGACACAGCCTGCACCTCTGCACAGGGCTAAAGGAGAAGTGGTGGCAGCTGATTGGCAGCGGTCCTGTTGTCCTGGGGGACACGCAAGTTGCCCGTACATGTCCCCAGGCAGCTGCTAGCAGGCAGGTGCTGTACCAAGAGGAGACCGCTCAGCTCCCCAGGGGGCTGCTCTGCTCCATGGACAGGGAGCAGCAAGCCCAGACGGGTCTCCGTGATTCCCCTCTTGCATCCCTTCCCACCAGTCCCAGGCTCTCCTTGAGACCATGAGTAGTCTAGGCAGAAGGTTCAGCTTGACTGGGGAAAGCCTGAGCTGGGAAAAGGGTCTTCTGGGGCCCAGAAGCTGGCACACAGCACCTAACCAGGGGTGGGGAGCGTGCAGGTCCCACTGGAGCCCTCCCTCCGCCCAGACACGTCCATGTCACTGTCAGTCTTGCAGGCATCACCAGGATGCCCCGTCCCTGCAGGAAGCTGGGGACACTTCTCACTCACATGTCCACTCGGTGGCAAAGTGTGACGAGGATCTGTATGGGCCAGCGACAACAGTCACCTTCAGGAAGTACTGAATGCCAGGGGACAGCCCCAGGAAGGTGAAGTTGTGGGTGTTTGGCCCCACTGAGATGTTCCTCTGCATTGGATGGCTCTTGCTGTAGAGCTGGAGGTGGAACTGGTCCACATCACCAGCAGCCTTGTCCCAGAAGGCAGAGAGTCCCAGCGGGCGTCGGGTGTTGGTCAGGGTCACGCCGGCTGGAGCCAGGGGGTCTGAGAGAGAAAAGACATGGGGGCAGTGAGAGGCTGTCGTGGTGGAGCTGCCGCGGTGCGGAGTGGGGCCTGCGTGCACTTGTCCTGGGCACCCTCCACCACTCGTCCTGGGCACCCTCCACCACTTGTCCCTCATGCACTCAGGTATCAGCCTGAGCTTATCAAACCCCAGAAGAGCCTGAGCTTCTGCTCCACAGCAAACCTGGGAGCAGGTCCCCACCTTTCCTGCTGGGTGGCATTTGGACATGTTTTCCATTCAGCGATGGGTTTCTCCTGCACTGAAGACCCTTTTACTTCCAACACGGCTGAATGTGGTTTGGTTGTCCTTCCACTCTTTGCCTGCCTATGCACCCCTGTCCCTGGTTCCCACTCTGCCTTGCTTCCACACCGTGAGCTTTCTGCTCTCGTTGGCCAGGTCATGGTTGTGATTCGCAGTAGGGGTGGGGTAGGGGTAACACACTCACATGTCCAGTCTGTGGCTGATCGCACGGGGGATCTGTAAGGTCCAGCCATAGCAGCCACCTCCAGTGTATACTGTCGCCCAGGGACCAGGTCCTCAAAGGTGATATTTGTCCAGTTGTTCCCCACAGTCATGTTCCCGACCTGCTCCTGGGACTTGGTTTCCCGGAGGGTGCCTGTGTAGCCCGTGCTGCCAGCAGGATCTGCTCTCCAGGAGGCTTGCAGAGAGGTGCTGTGGCCCTGATTGCTGAGGGTCAGCTGCTCCGGGGACAAGGGACCTAGGGAAGGGAAGGTCTAGAGTCACAACTGCGCCCAGGTGGGGGTCACCGGGCAGAAGTGCAGCCCCAAACATGCTGGGGCCGGAGCCCCTTCCCTGAGAAAACCCACATCCAGGCGCCCTGGCCACCTGCGGGCTCCGAGCAGGCCACCGTCACCCCTGCTGACACCCACACACCAGTTTGGCAGGGACTAGGCCAGCAGAGAGTTCAAACTGGCATGGTAAGAGAGGACCGCTCTGGTGCTGGAGGAGGCGGTGGGTGGGATGGTCTGGACCGGGGCGGTGCAGAGGTGGTTCGGGGCAGATGCAGCCTGAGCAGCGCCACGGGAGGGCACGGGGCAATGCTGACTTTGTGCTGGGTGACTGGCACACAGACCAGGGCTGGGCACATCCAGCAGCACCGCTGCCTTCCCCCTGAGCCTTGGGCCTTCTGTTGCATGAAGCTGCAGGAGACCCGTGGTACCATGCACCGAGGCACGACATGGCCGGGAAGGGCAGGGCCCAGTGGGGACCCCGGGGCTGGCTGTGGCGAGGGCTGTGGCACTCACGTGTCCAGTTGGTGATGCGCCGGGGTGTGGATGTGTAGGGGCCAGCCACGGTGCTGACCTCAAGGGTGTAGAGGGTCCCAGGGCGGAGGCCTTCGTAGGTGACGTTGGTGACACCTCTGAGCAGCGAGCTGTTCTTCACTGGGTGCTCCACGGGGCTGAAGGCCAGCAGGTAGCCCTCTCCCGTTGCTTCCTCCCAGCTGGCTAGTAGGCTGTAGGGGCTGCCCTGGCTGGCCAGACTCACACCTGATGGTGCTAGCGGCTCTGCAGGGGACAAGGATGGGAGCATGCAGGTCACTGCGTGGGGCACAGCAGCCCGGCTGCTCTCACGACACGCTGCAGCAGCTCCCCACCAAATAGGGCGGCCAGGGCTGCAGGGAGAGACTTTTACTGCACCCAGTGCCTCCCCACGCTGCTTAAGGCTCCATCCTTCCTCCCCAGGGTGGCAGCTCTGGGACAGCACCACCCGTGGCTCCACGAGTCACCCAGGAGGGACTGGGCACAGGGAGATGCTGCTCTGGGGGCACTGGGGGTGTCACTACCCACCAACCCAGCTGCTGCGAGCGGAGGGAGGGGAAGGTGTCCTGAAGCCTGCCGAACACCGAGCTCAAAGGTAACTGAGTAGGGCCTGGTCTTGATTCACGCCTGAGAGCGCCTGGCATGAGCCTGCCAGGGACCTCTGAGCCCACCCCCACGAGGAGCTGGGGCGGGGGGGCAGCAGACTTTGCTGCTCTCACCCTCAGCCCGCTCTTGGGACCGCTGCGCTGCACAGCCCCACCTCTGCCCTCGCCGCCGTCCTCCTCCCCGTCCCACCAGCCTCCCTCCAGGCATCAGCCCCTCCATCAGGCGGCAGAAATGGCCTTGAAAGGACACGCTCGGGCTTTCTGCTTACGTGTCCAGGCTGCTGTGCTGCGGGCTGAGGCCCGGTAAGGCCCGGCCACCGCCGTCACCTGGGCAGAGTATCGCTTCCCGGGGCTCAGCCCGTGGAAGGTGACGTGACTGTTGTCTCCACCGACAGAGATGTTCCTGGTCAGAGCACCCTCCTCCCCCTCCTGCAGCATCACCAGGTAGAAGTCCCTCTCTCCTGCAGGGGTGCTCCAGGAAGCCTGCAAGGAGCTCTGCTCCTCTGCGCTGCTCAGGGTCACATTGCCAGGGCTCAGGGGGTCTGGAAGGGAAGGGAACGGGGTTGTGTGCGTCAGGATGATGGGGTGCTCTGGACCCCATAGCCTCGCTCCCTGCTTCCTTATCTGCAGGGTTACATCCAGCCTTAGACATCCTTTCGGACCGTGCTCTCTCCATTCACCAGCACAACCATTCCTGGTCTAGCAGAGCCCAGACAGAGCTGGCAACCCTGCTGGGAAATTCCTAAAAGTCCCTCTCCTCTCCATTCGTGTCCCATCACGAGCTTGCTGATATTCCCAAGAACTGGCCTGGGCCGAACTCCTGGCCAGACGCCCCTGGCTCATGCCTCTGGCACGGGGGACGTTTGTTCAGCCGGGTAGGTCAGAGCCGCAGACTGGCAACGGCAGGGATCAAGTCAGGCTCACTCCATAGCAGAAACAAAGCAGCTGGGGGTGTGGAGGTCTTCCAAAATCCCAGCTGCAGAGTCAGCAGCGAGCAGGCTCCGGCTTCCTGCGCTGGCAGGCGGAGCAGGAAAGAGTTGGAGACTTGTCACCTGGTGGCAACCAGGTCCTACCAGCATCCGCCTGACCAGTGCCTCTGCCCAGGGCCAGGAGGAGTCACTGGCCACAACAGCCCTGAGCTTGCAGCTTGGCACCTCCATAATTTGTTGCTCCTCACTACAGAGGGCCAACGCTTTCTTAGCACTCAGCATGAGCCTTGTTCTGACCAGGAGGCAAGGTTTGCCCCCTCCCTTTTCCCCCCGGTTTCCCTGGGAACATCTGGGAGAATAATTCCAGGGCCAGAGCTGCTCTCAGTGCTATGGACGCAGTGTTGGCAGCAAACCAGGACCGTCGAGGTGGAAGTCACCTGCTCTGGGGCCCTTGACAGCCCGGGGCCAGAAGGTGGAGGGAGCTGGGTTGCATGGTGCACCTAGCTGGGGTCTGGGAGGGCTGCCCTCAGTTTTGTGACCTGCCAGAGGCTGGCGTCCCTGGCTGGGTTTGCACAGCACCCAGCACATTAGGGACATCCACCAGGATGAGGTTATCGGGTGCTACCAAAATATACCCTTGACAGCAATCAGAGGGGACCAAAGATCCATCACCCTCCAGGAACCTCCAGCTCAGGCTGCTGCCCTCTTGCCCCCTGTTTTCTCTGCTGCCCTTGGACAGCTGGGAGGTGTGTGAGAGCCCGGCCCCGGCTGCGCCGCACGGCAGAGGGATCTGCTGCCCTTCCATCCTCCTCCTCAGGGAGAGGCAACAGGCTGATCCCAGAGCAACCCAGGGAGAAGCAGGCCAGCCCTGGGAATGCATGGGGGGGGACTCACTGGCCCCACTATCGCAGCGCCCCAGAGACGGCTCCCGGAGCAGCTTTCGGCCAGGTCTGAGCAGAAGCATTGCCCTCTGCACCTGGGGGTCTGGCAGAAGACCTTTGGATTCAGAGGCTGGAGCAGAGGCAGGGAGAAAGCCAGGGCCACCGAGGTCCTGCCCCGTCCCTGGCCATCATACTCACACGTCCAGGCGGTGGCATTGGGCCCCCCCGCAGTGTAGGGCCCTGCCGTGGCGCTCAGCCCCAGCCAGTACCGGGTGCCGGGCTGGAGATGCTGGAAGGTGTAGGTGGTGAGGCCCCTCCTGGCCGACAGCGTGGTGGTCACGGTCTGGGTGAGGAGGTTGCGGAGCACGAGGTGCAGCCAGGCGGCCCCCCCAGCGCCCGCCCAGGAGGCGACGAGGCTGGTGCTGGAGCGCGGGCTGAACCTCAGCTGGGTGGGGATGGAGGGAGCTGAGGGGAAGAGCAGGAGGCAGCGAGGGTCAGCACTGGGGCTGGGGCTCCCTGGACCCTTCTCCCCCCCAGGGTCCCCCGCTGCTCTCTGTGCTGCCATGGGGGCTGAAGGTCTGCCAGGGGTCTGCTGGGGGATGCCCGCCCAGTGTCTCCTGGGTGAGCTGAGGGGCTCCCGAGGTCCCTCCATACCGTCACGCTCCTTCAGGCTGCGGGGCAGAGGGGGTGGCAGCCCGGGTCACACAACACCTCTGCAGCTCCCACCAGCCGAGGCCTTTTGCCAGGATCCCCAGGCCGCCCTTCTCCCGTGGGGACACGGAGCAACGAGCCCCCCAGCTGCAGGTCCTGCTCGGCAGGGCTGAGGCATGTGGCTGTCCCTGGGCTCACGGCGGGGATGTGACAGAACTCCCGGCTGTTCCCCATCCCACACCGACCTCCCACCCCAGGCCTGGAGACCTCCGCCCCCCCTCCGCCAGCCCAGCCGGCACATGGGCTGCACCCCTCCTGCTAAACCCAGCCTCATAGAATCATAGAATCATAGAAACATAGAATCATAGAATCACTTTGGTTGGAAAAGATCTTTAAGGTCATTGAGTCCAACCTTTAACCCAACCCTGCCATCCCACCGCTAAACCGTGTCCCTAAGCCCCTCATCCATCCTTCTTTTAAATACCTCCAGGGGTGGGGACTCGACCACCTCCCTGGGCAGCCCATTCCAGAGCCTGACAACCCTTTCGGTGAAGAAGTTTTTCCTAATGTCCAACTTAAACCTGCCCTGGCACAGCTTCAAACCATTCCCCCTCGTCCTATCATCTGTTGCCAGGGAGCAGAGCCCGACCCCCACCTCGCTACAGCCTCCATCAGGCAGTTGTAGAGGGCAGGCACACCCATCGCTCCCTACCTGTCCACTGGTGGATACTGGTGCTTGCCCGGCTGGACCCAGCCAGCGTGCTGACCTTCAAGGCGTACTCGCTGCCGGCCAGCAAGCCGTCGAACAGGAACGCGGAGGCGTTTGGCGGGACGGACACGTTTCTCACCAGCGTCTGGGAGTCGCTGTGGTAGAGGGCGAGGTGGTAGCCCTCTCGCTGCCCGTGGGCGGGCTCCCAGGAGGCACGCAGGGCGGCAGAGCGCCCGGCGCTGCTCAGGCTCAGGTTGCGGACGGGTGAAGGACCTGCGCCAGACACGACATGGACAGGGGCTGGCTGGCTGCTTCGCAGTGCCCGGCCCACCAGGCTGCTCGAGGGCCAGCGGGACAGTGCCTTCCCCTGGTGTGGTCCAGCCAGCCAGCTCCACAGGACCCAGCCCCTGAGCACAGCCCCATCACCCCCCTGCCAGACCCCCAGTCTCCCACAGGTTCTGTGGGCTGCACCATCCCCTTTGGATCAGTCTGCACCGTCACGCTGAACTGGGCAGGGAGGCTCGGTCAGGGACAGCACACCAGGTATGCACTGAGAAAGCCGAAGCCATCAGTGCCTACCTGGGACCTGAGCCAACAAGCTCCACAGGAGTGAGCAGGGTGCTGCTGCGGCCAAGGCCAGCAGGGTGCTGGGGGGCATCACCAAGGGCATCACCAGCAGGGATAAAGGAGCCATCACCCCACTCTGCTCAGCACTGGCCAGGCCACACCTGGGATCCTGGCTGCAGTTCTGGTCCCCACTGTACAAAAAGCTGTGGACAGGCTGGAGGGGTGCAGAGCAGGGCCACCAAGGGGATCCAAGGGCTGGGAAGC
>BOSO01012386.1:0-67081 GCA_018403395.1 Gorsachius goisagi | reverse complement strand
GGGGGAGTAGGTAGAGAAGCTGGGAGTGAAGTTGAGCTCAGTGAAGGAGGGAGGGGTGGGGGGAAGGTTTTTAAGATCTAGCAGTTTTTCTCCTCTCCTTCTCTGATTTTGATTGATAATAAATTAATTATTTTCAAGTTGAGTCTCTTTCGCCCGTAATGGTAACTGATAAAATGGTCTCCCCCTGTCCTTATCTCGACCCATGAGCCTTTTGATTTACTTTTCTCTCCTCTGTCTGGTTAGAGGGGAGTGATAGAGTGGCTTTTGGTGGGCCCCTGGCATCCAGCCAGGGTCAAACCACCACAGAAGCCCACCTGCAGGACGCACATCTGTAAGGGCACAGCCCTGCCAAACCTCACCAGCCAGCCCTACACAGCCCCAGACAGGAAAACCCCATGTGCCAGCTCGCCACAGCGATCACCCCGGAGGTCATGGTTCTGAACATGGAACATGTCCAGAGAAGGGCAATGAAGCTGGGGAGGAGTCTGGAGCCCAAAGGCTGCTGGGGAGCATCTAGGGGAGCTGGGGGTGTTCAGCCTGGAGAAGAGGAGGCTGAGGGGAGCCCTTATCGATCCCTACAACTGCCTGAGAGAAGGGGGGAGCCGGGGGGGGTCGGGCTCTGCTCCCAGGGAACGGACGATGGGACATGGGGAAATGGCCTCAAGTTGTGCCAGGGCAGGTTTAGGTTGGACACTGGGAAAAATTCCTTCCCCAAAAGGGCTGTCAGACACTGGAAGGGGTTGTCCATGGAAGGGCTCGAGTCCCCATCCCTGGGGGAATTTAAAAGCCAGGCAGACAAGGTGCTTGGGGACAGGGTTTAGTGGTGGGATGGCAGGGTTAGGGGAATGGTTGGGCTTGATGAGCTTAAAGGGTTTTTCCAGCCTCAACGTTCTGTGGTTCTGTGATTCTGTGATCTATGACTTGGGCTGAGCCAGTGCTGGGGCTGACCTGGGAGTATCCAGCCAGGCTGGTGGTGGAACTGGGCGGTGGTGTTGGTAGGGCTGGACAGGACCAGCACCAGACTGGGTGCTGGAGCTGGGCCAGGACCCCCCCATCCTGCCTCCTGGCTCTGCCCCCCAGGGAAGGAGCAGCAGGAAGGCGGTGCAGGCTCCGAAACAGGGACACTCTTGAGTCCTCAGTCTTGCCCACAGGGGTGGCCCGGCTCCACCCTGAGCTGGAGAAGACGGGGTAGCCTGGACCTCCTACAGACCACCTAGGTGGCCAGGTTTCTCCTCTTACCAGCACGTCACCAGCGTGTAACCCCAAGGGACAATGCCACACGCTTGCAATAGCAAGAGAGCGTCACCACCGGCTTCTGCAGGGCAGAACCATCCCTTGTTACCCCAGGGAGAGCAGGACCAGCGCTGTACAAGTGCAACAAAGCAGAGGCTGCCCGCCACGAACACGGTGGTCGGACGGATGGGGAAATGCCCTCCAAAGCTAGAGGGGAGCTGGCAAGGGAGGCAGGGTTCCACAGCCAGGACCAGCAGCCAGCGGCTGCCGTCCCTGAGCAGGCAGAGACCCTTGCAGGCAGCATTCGCCTACCGTCCGGCCCAAGCAGAGGAGCCGGCAGCACAATAGCTCTGCCTCCGCCGTTGCAGAGGGGAGCCAATGAATAAGGGAGGCAGAGAGCAATGCGCTCGATATGCTGCATGGGAGGGACGGGCGGGGAGGACGGGGGAGGCAGCAGACAAAGAACAGGGAGATGGAGAGAAAACACGCAGGCAGTGAGCAGGAGAAGGTGAAGCAGGGAGGACAGGGCTGGGCGCACAGGGCTGGGGGCGACGGTGCAGGGGGCACAGGCATGGAGCCACGCACCAGCGCAGCGGGAAGGAGCCGGGAAGCCAGCGGAGGAGCGGGCGGCCAGCCCCTCACAAGGCCCTGCGGGATTGGTGAGCAAGGCCCAGCAAAATGAAAATCTCTTAACCACACAGAATTGTTAACTGCCCCCAAATCCTTTTGTGCTGGGGCTGCAAGCTTAGAAGAGCTTAAGCTGTTAGATGCATGAACTTCCTCCATAAATATCCCCCACGCGCTGCTGTGCACAGGCCTGCGCTGCACCAGCCAGACGAAAAGCCCAGCAGAGAAAACGAGCAACCCCTTCCAGTGCCTTGCAGCTGCCCCCAGGGCCGTCCATTGCTCAGGATGCCCTTTTCCACCCGGAGCTCTTGGCGGGGCAGGACCAGTGAGCCACATCCCCCACGCTCCCCGCCACATCCCGTTTGGGCGACCGAGCCCCATGAGAGCACTTCACCCCCAAAGCCAGCTCGGATTTGCTTTTGTTTTGTTTCTGGAAAGGGGCCCAGATTCCCTCCCACCCCTCAGAACACAAGCAAACCTGCCGGCCACATGTAGGAGTGAGCCCTCCAAACCAGGTGGCTTGTGTGCTGCCTCTGCGGGGACTGGGGACCGGGACACAATGGGAGGTGGGCAGAGACGCAGCACTGCATCTCGCAGCTCCTTCCCAAGTTGAATTAGGGAGCAGAGCCCTTCCTCTGCCCAACTGAGTCGGGGTGACCAGCCCCTTCCCAGTCCTCTGCGGGGCTCACTGGGGCTGCAGGGAGAGGATGGGGATGTTACAGCTGTCCTGCTGGCTCCACAGCCAGCTCCCCTCCCGGTCCCCATGCTTCTTCTGGGGGCTGCTGGGGGACAACAACAGAGGGTGTCCCCCAGTCTGGCACAGCCCTGGGGTCCCATCCAGCTCTGATCATGCAGCCCCATGCAGCAAGGGGAAGGGGAAGGGGAAGGGGAAGGGGAAGGGGAAGGGGAAAAGGAAGGGGAAAAGGAAGGGGAAAAGGAAGGGGAAAAGGAAGGGGAAGGGGAAGGAAGGGGAAGGCAGCCCCGGAGCCAGCTGCCCCACGGAGACGGCAGGCTGCCGGCCACAGGGTGATTAATGACTGTGGGGAGCGCAGGGCCGGGCGCACACCAGCACCGGCTGGAGAAACAGCTGCCGAGGAACCGGACCTCCCAAAATCCTGCTGCTGCGCAGACAAAGAGGAGACTTGGTCTCTGCCTCCTGCTCGCTCCCTTCACCTTGGCCCTCCACTCCTGCTCTGCTTCCCCCCCCAGCCCCGCCAGCCAGGCTGTAGGGACTGGGCTCGGCATAAGGAGGTCCCGGGAGCCCTGGGGCATGCAAAGGGACCGTCCCTTGGCTGGGCTGGTGGCTGGACCAGGATGCCCCGAGAAACTGTAGCTTCATCAGAGCAAAGCACTGGGCAGGGCTGGGTTGGTTCCGGCAAAAAAAAAAAAAAAAAAAAAAGGCTGAGATGGAAAAGCTGATGTGAATCATTTTGGCTTTCTGATGTTGCTATGAATGCTTCACTTGGGTGTCATAAAACACCCATCTTCCCTTCAAGGCTGGGATTAGCCAGGCTCCCTTCCATCCGTGTTGCAGCAGCACTTCCCTGCTGTCCCCATCCCCAGCGCTGTCCCTGCTGCAGCTGGAGGACACTTGATCACCCCAGCTCAGTGGGAAGAGATGTTCAGCGGCTCAGTGAGGAGCAGCTCAAAGCACAGATATTAAACAACACCTTGAGCACATCAGGATGCTCAGCACATGAGCGGCCCAGCCACCAGCAGAAGGCGCGGTGCCCTCTCCAACCGGCGGTCCCAACCAAGCGCAGCCAGAGACCGCCCAGTCCCCCTCTCTGGTGTGTCCATCTCCCCACCTATCAGCACCTTCCCTAGGCCTGCTCGGTGCTACCCGGCCACCCCTTCCCGCAGCAAGAAGAGAGGAGACACGGCTCCTTCCCTGCACTTGTCAGTGCCCACCGACGTATCTATAATTGATCGCAGAGATACCCCAGCCCTGCTCAGAGTGTGCTGATGCTATCGAAACCGTAATGGGATTTTAATGTTCAGCTGGGACGGGGAGGGAGGAAGAGTCCATTTGCCAAACACTGTGGTTTGCTCTGTGCATGGTACAGCCACAGGTGCCCATTGCAGCTCTCAGGTCCCCATCTCTCTCCCAGTGCCCAGCAACAACTTTCTCCCCCTCTCCAATCCCACACGTGACTGGGGAGGAGCATGGAGATGGGCTTTCAGGGAGGGTAGCGCAGAGCCTTTCACTTGCCCAGGACCACGCTGGCTCCATGGTGCTCAGCTGAGCTGAGCAGATGCTCCTGGAGTCTGCTTTGAACATCTACAGGGCTGAACATCTACAAGGAAGAGAACATTTACAGGGCAGGAGAATGTCTACAAGAGGAGGAGAACATCTACAGGGCAGGAGACCTCTGGCTGCTGAGGGAGCTCTGGGGCCAGGCTGGGAGGTGTCCAGGCTGGAGAGGTGAGCCTGGCTCCCAGCAGCCTGTGGCCATGTCCCACCCTGGGCCATTTGCACCTCACCAGGACAGACAACTTACTCCCTCCCACTACATCACCTCTGGGTGCCTGCACTCCCACTCCCCTCACCCCAGAAGCTCTTCAGCCCACACCAAGGCACAAGGCGCAAACCGAAGTGAAAACAGCCCCGTGGCAGGTCTGTGGCACACCACAGCTACGCACACATGTTCTTCCAACACCTGGAGAGCCACCAGCAACAGGCCGGCACCCCCAGATCCAGTGGCTCTGAGGGCCCAGAGGTAATGCAGAGCCTCTACAATGGATGGATGAGCCCAGGGCAGGAACTGAGGAGCTGGGGAAGGAGTCAGCATCCACACACAGGCTCCTCTCCCATGTCCCCGCCAGCTCCTCTCCCACCCCTGCCCAAGGAGGTCGCTTCCCGGCAGCTCATGCAGATCCCAGCTGCAAATCCCAGCTGCCGCCACCAGCACAGCCCACTGGCAGCGAGGCAAGCGTGCGGAGCGAGACCAAAGGCAAGCGGTTACCTCTGCAGACGGTCCCGTTCTCTACCGACTCGTAGCCCGCCCGGCACATGCAGCGGCCGATGGGCACCAGCCATTCGCCGTCTCCGTTGCAGTAGAGCTTGATCGGCACATCCACCTCCTCCGCATTGGTGATGCACGTCCCCCGGGCTGCCACCAACGAGGTACTCTCCGCTCCCGAGAGGGTTTCTTGGAAGACAGCCCCGTTTTGGATCACGCGGGGACACTTGCGGTAGAAGACACGGACGGCAATCAAGGACATGCAGCCTCCATAGTCCTGGAAGGCTAGGTAGAAACCGTTCTTGGAGACAGGCCCAAAACTGCGCACCTCGGTGTTAATCTTCATCACCCGTCCACCTAGGTCCACCTGAGAGAAGCTCTCGTCGGCAGCAATCGTGTCCACCTTCATCCAAGGATTCTCCATCCAGTTAGGAAAAGTCTTGGTGGCCGAGTCAAAGTCTGACTCAAAATAGTAGAGGTTAAAAGTCTCCTTACAGGAGCCTGGGACATTAGGGATGCTGCTGCAGTCCCGGACAGAAAATTTCATCTCCACGTGGATGCGGTGCGCTCCTCGCCTCCGGATGTACTTGGTCCGGAGCCAGTTGTTTTGGCTGGATTCGAAGACGTTGCATACCTGGTAGGTGCGAATCGTGTTCATGTTCTCGTCATACCCGCTCACCTCTTCCCACTGAGGACAGGACACAGAAAGTCAAGGGACTGCACCAAACTGATGCTCCCCACCCATCTCACCTCTTCGTAGCCCCACCACGCGCCAGGAGGGCAGGCTCTGCCACCCCATGCCCGCCCCAGCCGCAGGCAGCCCCATCAGTGCCCAGCACCTTGCCGTGGTGCAGCTCCAGCACCGCCCTGCAAGCACCCCGTACCTACAGTCCTCTGTCCTGGTGCAGCAGGGTTTGGCTTACCCTGCACGCCGGGCACATGGGGACAAGGCGGCCCAAGCCCTCAGCAGAGCTCGGGGCCATCTCGCTGCCAGCAGTGCCGTTCTCCCTGCCCAGATTTTTGGTAAAGCACTGCTGCTGGGTGGCAGGGCACGGCAGGGCCTCGCACCTCCTCTGCAGGCAGTAATGTCTTTAGCAGGGGCTCTCACCCGCGCGCTCTGCGGTGCGGGGGAGCCTCCCAGCAAAGTAACACGATGCCTTTAACAGATGTATTCCCACCGGTGCCGCTACGGTTACAGACGTGGCAGACAGGACCCGCCTTCTCAGGAGCATGTAACGCAGCCATAAAACCCCCTTGCCAGCTGCAGCCCAAGCACCGGTGCAGCCAGCCGGCTGCCTGATGGGCCAGTAGCCAGCGGCCTCTTCACAGAGGCAGGAGGGAAGGTTTGTGGGAGCCTGGCTGACACCCCTGTGTACCCAGAAAGGGAGATGCTGGGCTGGTAGCCCCCATCCCTGTCCTGTCAAGGGCCAATGTGCCGTGGGGTCCCTCCTGCAGGTGTGCACAGGACCCTGCCCCAGCTGCCCTAAACGGGATCTGTGGGATGTCCGGCGAGCTGTGGCACAACAGTCACACCCTTCCCGACACGACAGCTTGGAGCTGGCCTATTTTCCCCCGGGAAGCTCAGTGGAGCTCCCCCCAGCTGCCCCTGCCGCTCCCGGAGGAGCCTCCGCAGAGCCCAGGGCTGCTGTGACACCTCCCAGCCCTGTCCAGCTCCCTGCCCTTCCCCTAGGCTGTTTTTTAGCAAATCCTTCAGCATTTGTTGTCTCCATCCTTTGTAGGATGGGGAGACTTCAGGGCGGGTGTTGCACCAGGCAAGGGCAGAGCTGCAGCCTATACCCGGCCACAGCTCCTCTGTGGTGCGTGAAGACAGGAAAGGGTCTTTGTGGGAGGAGAACCCTTCACTTGGCCCACCAGAGCATCTCCCCCAGCCCAGAGCTCGCTGTGGGGCAGAGCATCTCCCCATGCTGCCCCCTCCCCACCCGTAGCACCCGCGTGATGCTGGCAGGGGGGACCGGACTCCAGCCAGCATGACACAGTCCCAGCCAGCTGCAGCGGCTTCTCGTGAACTTGTTCGTAAGCGTGCTCAAGTGGAAGCTGAGTGGTTTCCCACGGAGGCGAGACCTTGAGCACGACCCTGCCCTGGATGCGGGATCGTGACACCCGGGGCACAGTGGCAGCACAGCCAGTGCTTCCAGCCCAAATCCAGCACCAGTGCCAGGACCGAGGCCTGCAGGGAAAACCCTGCAGGAGCAGAACACCCCCAGCCTCTCAGCCTGCAAATGGCCTTGCAGGGGCATCCAGGACTGCAGAGGGAGGCTCAGGAGACGGGAGACAGATTGCTCCTGGCACAGCAAGGCTAACAGCCCGACAGAAGGCTGCCAGGGACGATCCCCAAACGGCTCCAGCCACTTCTGATTGGCAGCGGCTGCAAATCTGCTGCCATCACTGGGGGAGGAAGAGAGAATCCTCGCAAAACGCAGGGGGAGCATTTGCTTTATTCTCCAGAAATAAATTTGGTGTGGTAGTGAAAAAGTGCAGGATCTCCCTGGTTTTTAGGGCACTGGCTGGGAGGAGGGTGAGGGAATCAAGGACAAGGCAGAGGGAAGGAATTCCCTCCCCTGCCCTGCCTCTGATGTGGCTCTCCCTTGCCTTGACCGCTCCTGACACCCACTCTGAAACAGCGAGTCAGGCACCGAGCCCCAGGGATGCCCCAGGCAGGCCCCGTCCCCATCCACACCTGCACAGCCCCCGGGAGGGCTCAGGACACCAGCCTGAAGAGCTGCACCTGGTGGAAGGGGAGTCTTCAGCTTGGTGATGAGCAGTAGATGGTGGAAGCAGGGCATGGGGACACCTACGAGCAGCACGGGAGCTCCACAGCCAGGGAGACAGCAACTGCATGGGCTTTCAGCTTATCAGTAATCGCCAAAGAGACAATGAAGAGAAGCACCCAGCAGCTTTTGCCTTCCAGGTGATGCTGGCTGCACCCAACCTTGCTGAAGCCAAGCCACCCATGGGTTAGAGGCCCTACTTTGTCCTGGCAGCAGGCACAAGGCCACACTGGGAGAAGCCATGAAGGCATGGCAGCATCGGGACCTGCGGAGTGCACAGTGTAGGGCACAACGTGCCTACTGTGTCCCCCCAGGGACACCCCTGGAGGTGGGGATGGGAGGCGATTCCCACCAGCAGCGCCGGGGCTACAACGGACTTTCCGGATGGGTATCTCCATCCTGCAGGGGCCAGGCTGCAAGCTCAGGACCCCCAGCATCCTCCTGTAACCCAGCAGCAGCGAGCGGGGGGCTCCCGAGCTCCCTTTTCTCAGCCGTGAGAGAAAGTCACCCCCATGCACCAGCCCCTGTGCTTCCTTGATGCTTAGTTAGAAGCCTCTCCCTTTCTCCTCGCTCTCTAATTAACATGCCGGGAGCTCAAAAGAAGGAGGCAGTACAATAATACAGGGAGACGGCTTCCAGCAGGCCCAGGCCTCATTACTGCAGGGCTGGGAAGCCGGGAGCAAGGCATGCTTTACATATGGAAACACCACAAACAAGAAAGGCTGGGTGAGGAGAGAAAAAGACTTGACCTCTGCTCCCGCCTATTGTGCGCCCGTCATCCCCCTTCGGCGGCCAGGCCGGCACCGGCGGGGCGGCTGGGCTCGCTGGCGGGCGCAGGGCTTTATCATGGTGATGGGGGACCAGTGCCACAGCATCCGCGCCCCAGTGCGGCCAGGCAGACAGGCTGCTCGGGAGCTGGGTTTAATCTCCCCAACAGAGGCTTTTCTTGGCCATTTCTTCTGCCAGGTCAGCCTGAGGAGGGGGCTTGCTGTCAGCCTCGGGGGGAGGTCCACAGAAACATCTTCATTCAGTCCCTGCGGAGGGTGGACGGGGGGGCTGGATGGAGCCTGAGCTACCACCTCCACGCACGGGGATGGGAAGCATCTCCAGGCCTTGGCCAGGCGTGATTTGGCCACCTGAGCCCAAGGGAGCAGGCCAGGAGTGTTGGGCACTGAGGCTCCACGCTGCTGCTAGCCAGAGTGGGGCGGGATGCTCTGAAGCACCTTGATGTCCCACGCAAACCCCATAGGACATGGAGGTGGCTGGGGCTGCTACGGTTTTGTGTCGTGAGCAGAAGGGTGCAGAGGTGCACTGCCTCGTCTAAGCTCTTCTTTAAAGGAGCTTGTTTTGGGTGGTCTTGGGAGGTGGCTCAGGAGACTCTTGGCACCAGCAAAGTGGAGAGACAGTCGCTGCTGAGCCAGCAAATGTCCCTCCAGGAGACGCCAGGGATGCTGGACAGTCATTTCAGGGCTTGATCAAACGCCTGCTGTGCGTGCAACCTTGCAGGCCAATGCCCTCACCCTTTTCTGCTGCAGGCAACAGGCAATGAGATAGCAAGTGAGCTACCGGGGACAGACGACAGTGGCCTTGGCATTTCATTTCTCCTTCTCCGTGATTTGCAGGCCTTATGGGGAGTGTGATTTCTCCAACATCATGTTGGCCTGATGCTGTAGGGTAAGAATTACACTCCACCAGCACTGGGGTAGTTTTTGGAAGCGTCACCTCCTAGAAAACTACTGGAAACCTCAACTGCCATCCTCTTCTGTGCTCTTCCCACTAGACCTTTCCCCATGGCCAAGGCACCCTGCTTCAGTGGGTGACTTTTATTGAGCCATCCCTATATTCGCAGCAAGCAGGAGACCCCAACCTGGGCTCCAGGCCCCCGAAAAGCAACAGGATAACTTACCCCTGAGGGAGGGTGCACTGTCCAGCCCAGCTCTGCCGTTGCTGTCGTGGAGTCCATCAGCGTCTCTGCGGGAGGAAGGTGAAACAAGGAGTCAGTGGCCATCCGGTTGGTGGCCTGAGGCTGGCAAAGGGGGAAGAGGTGGACAGGAGCCAGCCCAGGACCGCAGCCATCGAGCCCAGCCTGCGCCGAGCCTTCAGGCCAGGTCTCAGCTGGGGAGGAGCCTGGCATTGGTCCCTCCATCAGATTTCCTTCCCCATCCATTGCCTGTTGCTCCCAGGACCCCTTGCCTCCTGCAGGGCGAGGGGGGATGTGCTCTTCCACCCACCACCCAGCTGGACTTTCCTCCTCAAAACCCAGCATAAGCCCCAGCGCAGCCCTGCTGCTGCAGATGAGGAGCCCAGCCTGAGCTGTTTCCTCCATCACCTTCCAGCTTCTTTTGCAAAAGCGGGATTGTTTTTTCTCAGCATTTTGCATGGTAGGCAGAATCCTCGGCAATGCGGTAGCACATGGGAAGGAACAGCTCTTTTAGGACTTAAAAGCACTAAAAAATTAAACCAACGTTAAAGCTGGTTTTCCAGGCGATTTGGACTGAAATAGGTCAGGCAATGCTACTGCCAACCCGCCCAGAGGACGAGCCTCCCTGAGCCACATGGGCAGCAAACCTCCCTGTCCTTTCCACAGCTCGCGAGGCTCCCAGCGCTGAAGGGGTTTCAGCCCATGTAGGCTGGCCTAACTACACTGACGGCAGGAGAAGGGATGCTCAGGGCATGGCACCCCACCAACATGTGTAGGTGTCCCCTGTCCAGCACAGGAACGGGCCGGCTGCCCCGTCAGGAACACACTGGACAGACACTTTCACCAGTGGTTCCCACTGTCTGTCTGTCCTTCCTCCGGGTCTGCGGTCACACCCTCTGCTGCAACACAGGGATTTTTCTGCACCTTGCCCAATGATGATCTTTTGAGAAAACAGGACAACATTCAAGGGTTTAGGAAATGGGGTTGAGAAGTCACCCCCGACGGCTCCCGCACACCGAGGCTGGGCAGGGGAAAAGCGCGATGCTTGCGGGACAGACTGCACAGGCCAGCCCTGGGCCAGAGGTTCTGTGGCTGAGACCAAGGCGATGCCCATAGAAGAAATCACGTCCTTCTGCTCTGCAGGGAGAACGTGAACTCGCCCCCGATTCCAGCGCGTCTGCTTGGGATGCCAACACATCTCAGGGATGCTGGGAAGCATCCATTGCACATGCACACAAGACACACGCACAAAATCCAGCTTGCAGTTTCACTGCAGGACAAGCAGGGAGAGTATCCAGCTTCGGGGCTCTGCACTTCTCGAGAAAAAGGCATCTTATGTCCCAGATGTACACCCACCCCACGTTAGCTCGCTGAGAGCGCTGTGTCAGGAGAACTCCAACACAGCCACCGTCCTACAACTCACCCAACGGGGCCAGTTCCCATGGCCACAGGAGGGATGGAGAGTTACTGGCTGTAACCGTGTCCTGTTGCTGCTCCTCACCACCAAAAAACCCAAGAATCCTGCCATGAACCTCCCAAAAGCATCTCTGCCTTCTCCACTTCCATGGGGCTGACCAAAAACAAAGGGCAGGAAGCTCAGCCTTGAGGAGCCCCATCCCGTAAGAGCGAAGCCTGGATGCAGGAATGACTGCTGCTCCGCCTGCCCCAGAGTGCAGGTGACCTCCCCTTCTCCCAGCAGCACGGGCACACTCCTTGCACCTACCTCTGGCAGTAAATCATTGTCAGACCGCGGGCTGCTCATTACTCCCGGTTAGAGCCAGCGGTTTCCAGTTCACAGGAAACCAGGATTTCAAAATTTGGTTTTATTCCAAGAGTAAAAAGCAAAAATAGTTCTCTTCAAATTGTCCCACTAGGCAGGGCTCTGGCAAACAGCTAGTCCAGCAAGGTTGTCATTCAGTTTTATGAAATGTCTTTTTAACCTGAATATTTGTTTACATAGATCAATAATAGGGTTTATTTTATCAGAGGATCTGGCTTTGTCATTAAAACACCAGTGGCACTTTGATCTGAATGGAAAACAACATTTTTCATCCACTGCTCACTAGAAACTGTGTTACTTTAAAGAAACCCTTAAATTTGTTGCTTTATCTTCACTATCAATGACTCGGGCGTGTAGCAAGCATATCGATAGCAGAGGCTATAGTGTGAAAGATGCACTCTAAAACAGGACAAATAATTCTCCAAATAAAAAGAATATTGTGAAGCATTTTGCCTTTAATTTAAGGAAAACTCATTGCAATGGGAATGCTCGGTGCGTTGCGGCAGAGCCCACGGACCTCGCCATTGCCCTTCACCCTTGGAGCTCTGTGTCTGCCCCAGCGGGCCCAAGGACATCCTTGCTTCCACCCAAGACAAGGAGGAGAAATCCGCAGGTTTTAAGCAGGTTTTTCTAACGGTCCACTATCTCCTTATAAAAAAAGATCTTCCATCAATTTTAGTCTGAATTTGCACTGTTCGGTGGCCAGCTATTAGATTTCTTCTTACCAGTACAAAGACTCTGCTACCCAAAACCTCCGTTCCCTCTTGTGGTGCTCGAGGGTGGCAAACAAATCCTCCCCAAGATAACCAAATTAGCTGAGTTTCCGTATTCTTCCACCCTAAAGCAGGTTCCTTTCTCCGAGGCTCCTCTTTCTCTATCTCTTTGTGTAGGGTGGTCCTCAAGGCCATGATCCCCACTGCACCCAGCTGTAACACCCCAATGCTCCCCTTTTTGCACAGCTTTTCCACCAAATTGCTGCCCTGTCTGTGAAGCCAGGATGGGTTTCAAGGGTGCTGGTGGGTTTGTTCCAACATCCGTCAATGGCTGACTTCAAAACATGGCATTGCCCAAATAACAGCCTGCCAGAGTTCTCTTGCCCATATACCTGGCCAGGAGCACCCTCCGCCCTCCACCCAAGGTCGAGGTGGAGGAGGCCCCATGGTCCTCCAGGGAAAATCACTGTCTCATCCCTGAGAAGTTTCTTATTGCCAGACAAAAGAAGTGTATCGATTCATTCCTCCAGCAAACAAAATCAGGAGCGACGCCCAACGAACCAACACATGCCCCATCGGCAGGGGCTTCCCTCTGCCGCTCTCTAGGCTCAGACCTGCTCAGGTCTCCACAGCAAGAGGCAGCGGTGGGCAGACTGCGGTAGGAGGAATGCCCCGTGAAAACGCAGCCAAGCCCTGCTCTGACGTCCCATCCTGAACGTGCTGGCACAGAGTCCGAACTAGCAACCAAGAAACCAGGAAGGTTTAAGAAAGTAAGACACGGCCTCACCACCCACCTCATCCATGCAAGAGCAAGCCTGAGCTTCCCCTGGGGTCTCTTCCTCCTGCAGCTGGATGCGAAGACTCATCAAAGAGGAGTTTGCAAGGTGATTGATTGTGGTGTGCAAGGATTGACACCGGGAGAAAGCACAGAGCACCTTAGCCTGTGCAGGAAGCCTGGGAGCCTGGGAGCTGAACCCCGTAAGACACGTGGGAAACGAGATTCAGTTTTGCCAGGGAAGCCAATCACCCCTGAAGAGGCATTGGCAGAGGAGCAGCTCGGGCACTGTTTGCACCCTTCCCCATGCCGGGTGAGCCAGGTGCTGGAGAAGTGCACGTGGCAGGAGCACACACTGGGCACATCGCCTTGGTGCCTTCTGGCCTTAGAGGTACGACAGCCGAGGAGATGCTCCTGGACGCCTCTGAGTGGATGGGTGACTCCAGGCACCAAGATGTCAGTCGTACAGAGTCCTGCTGTGGGGGCAAGTCCCACATGAGGCATGGTAAGCCCCAAGGAATGGGAGCCCCCCACCCTCCAGAGGCGGCCCCTTCCAACCTCTGCACCCATGGAGACCCCTGGTGGGTTGCCATGGCCACGTCTCACCCAGCAGGGGTCCTGATCCTACCTGCAGGCTGCCCCGCGCTCATACCCTGAGCCGGGCACCCAGCAGGACCAACTCCCGGGCTGGGGACAACAAAGACCAATTTCTGGATGGGCAACCCCAGGCTCAGCTGTTAGTGCCCGGCCAGCCATGGAGAGGAGAAGGTGCCTGCTTCAACCAGCAAACTCAGCAGCTTCACTCACCGCCACAGCCAAGGCTTTTGTGGTGCCACCCTGCCGGTTTGGCAGCCCCATAAAGACCCCCCTGGCAGTGACAGTGATGGCACAGAGCAAAGCTGGGAGCGGCAGGGGTGGGTGCCTGGCCCCTGGCCCACCTCTGGTGGCTGGCGATAGCTGCAGCTCAGTGAAATGCTCTCTCCGGAGCAGCATTTTCTCGATATTGTTGTTTGTGTTCTTCCCTCCCGCGTGTTTATCTACAGATTCACATGCTACCCACGGCATTATAAATAAATCTGCAGCTGCTTGAAACCAGCAGACGCAACACTGGCCCACTTTCCACCAGAAACCGCGCTGCTCCCCGCGGGACAGTTAGGAGATAAGTGCCTGTCCTTTTCACTTTGAAGATGCTTTCAATAAGCAACTTCCCGCCAGCGCAAGGGCCGTCGCCGGCGCTGCTGCTCGCTGCGAGGGCACACCAGGGCTCCGGCCAGAGCACTTGGCATCTAGAGATGCACCACAACCACCACACTACTGCCTGCAGATGCTCACAGCTACACTAAGACGCTGTCAAGCTGATGAGCTGCTACACCAATGACCCAGGGGGAGGGGGTGCCTCCTATGTTTCTGCGCGGTCTTCTTGGGGCTCAGCCGCAAGTGAGGTGAGTGTGGGGATCTCAGCTGCATCAGCTTTCCCCATCTGGCCAGGTCAGGACAGAGACTGGTGGACAGACCTGGGAGGGGAGGACAAGCCTGGGATCATGCTGGGTGCTGGCAGGGGGACGGCCAGGACTGGGGATGGTGGGTGACAGGACCAAGGGACGGTGGCAGAGAGGCCAGAGGGGCAAGGGATTAACAGAGGAGCTGCACACATTGCAGACACGTTTCGTTGCGTCCGGAAAAATAACTTCCATGGAGTTTTGCCAATTTAGACCAATTTAGAGCATCTGGCCCCGAGTTTCTCAGAAGTCCTGGCAAATCCTTCACATTCACAGGCTCTGAACGCGTCCAGATAAAGAAACAGCTGGACAAATAAATAGCCCCACAGATAGTTGGAGCCTCCACCCTCATTTTTCCACCCACAACTTTCTCCCTTCCCCTTCCACTTCTCACGCCAGCTCCTCTCTCAGGGCAGGAAACCTGCCAGCATTTTAATCCTGGTACAATATTATTAACGCGGGGAGCGAGCTTCTTGGTCGACCCAGGATCACATCAGCTCTGGCCAGTGCTGGACGTGCAAAGCAAGCAAGAAACTGCCCAGACCTCTCCGATGGGCTGGGAGCAGGGAGCAAGGTCATCCCAAGGCAGAGGCGGGGGCACCATCCATCGTCACCCGCTCCCGGAGGCAACCTGGAAGCCCACCCAATGCACCCATCAGATCAGTCCTGGCTGGAGGGCTACGGCAGAGCAGGCTCAGTGCCGGAGCCCAGCCGGGCGGAGGAGACCAGGATCGGCGCCAGAGGCACCGCAGCTTGGGACAAACTCCTCGGCACAGACACATGTGCTCCTGAAACTGTGCTTCCAGCCCGGCCTCAGGCCCAGCCTCTGCATCCCTGTGCAGGGGGGACGGCTAATGAGAAACCCGTCTGTCCCCCGCCCCGAGGAGCCCTTGCCGCAGATCTATTTACCCTTCCAGAAGTTGAAAGGCCCCTCTCTGCCTCCTGTGCTTTACTGGAGCCTTATTATAATATTTTTGCCAGTGAGAGCTGAGATGGGCTGAGCAAACCCAGTGGCCCTTCTCTGCAGCCCCGAGCTTTGCTTTGCCTGGCCGATGGCCAGCGGAACAAACTGAAACCCAATCCTCCCCTGGCCGACTCACTGGCGCGGGAACAGCACGCTGTATTGTGAGCCGTCGGCTAAAGGATATTTTGGATACTTCACTCAGGGATCCACTTAAACTCCAAGAGGGAGAGTGATTGATAGGGAGTGAGAAGAGGCGCTTGACAGAGCTGGGATGGGGACTGCTGGCATCCCACCCCGCCCCCACAGCCCCAAAGGCCACCCCGCAGGCAGGCATACTGCATTTTGCTGGGGGTCCCAGTGCTGTGGAACCAGCAGACAGGGACCTGGTCATTCAGTGCCCTTTCCTGGAAAATTTGGTCCAGCCAGACTCAGAGACCTAAGAACAAGGGTGATGTCCAGCACCTCTAACACCCAGAGCACCCCCAAGCTGCCAGCCAGCCCCCCAGGCTGATAGTCCTGGGGGCTAGGAAGGCACAGAGCGGGGAGGCCTGAACCCAGAGACACCGCAAGGGAAAGATGTCACCACTTTTGGGGATCCATGGAGCCTTCCTGGCTCCTCAGCTCACCAGGACATCACCCACACCCACCTTCAAGCCCAGGAGCCAGCAGGGGAGTCGGGGGTGGTGCTGGAAGCTGGAGGGGCTCAGCAGGGCTCACTGAGACACCCTCACCCATCTACTGGGTGATGCTCAGCTGCTTGTGACCCTTGGAGGCAGGACTGGTGTCAAACAAGGGGCATCCCCAGAATGCAGCCCTGCTGTGAACTCCCCCTGCGTTTTTCCGCACCTTGCCGGGGGGGCTGCTGTGAGCTGGGCTTTGCTTCCCCATCCCCACCTAGACCCCCCCCACCCACTGATCCATGCCCCATGTGACCATAAGCATCACCAGACCCATCCTCAGGGGACCAAACCCAAGCCCTGCTGCTGTGCAGAAAGGGGGGGCACCGAGGCCCGAGGCCCCCCACCCTTGCTAGACTTGGAAATAAGGAAAGCAGGGCTTGGAGTGGAGCTGCAATTGGCCGTCGGGCACACAGCATGGGAGAGCCAGGAGCCGGGGCCGAGCACAGCCACAACCCAAAGCCAGCACACTGGGAGGAGCAGCTTCCCAGCTCCTCTTCCCAGCTCCTCTTCCCAGTTCCTCTTCCCAGCCCCTCTTCCCAGTCCCTCTTCCCAGCCCCTCTTCTCCCTCCTCTGAAGCCACTGGCCGTAGCAGGTACTGCCCTGCACAGTACTGGCTGCCCCACTGCTGGGAAGCTCAAAACAAGAGGAAAGCCCAACTCAGCAGCCCCAGGGGTCCTGCAAATGACCCAGGCATGCGTCCTGCTTTCCAAGCGCCCAGCCAACCACCAGCCCGTCCACACACCAGCAGTGCCAGGCAGACAAGGGCTAAGGACTGCCCTGCTCATCTGCCTGGCTAGGAGGGACACAGCCCAGCTCTAGCTCTCAGCTGAGAAGGGCTGGGGCTGGGGCTTCAGATTTTGGGATCCTTCAGCCTGGGGCCTCTGCCGAAGCAGCAGGTCAGGCTGGATGCAAGGGAAGCCCAAGCTCCGTCCGGCTGACACAACGCCCCCAGTCATCACTGCAGATGCATCCGTTCTGGCCCCAGTTTCCTGACACCATCTGCCCCAGAGGTCAGCAGAAACCTGATAACCCCACCAGAGACCCCAGAAAGCTGCTCCAGCAGCACCAGGGACCCACGGTCCTTGCTGGCAGCATCTGCCCCAAAAGGAGCCGAGACTTGTAGGTGGCCCGAGTTCAGCTGAGGGCAGGCTGCCGGGAAGAGACAATGCAGATGCTAAATGCCAGCGAGCAGAGGCCCTCCCGCTGCTGACGGGAATGCAGTAGCCACACAGAGGAGACACAGATGCAGACGTTTAACAGCCATTGCTACTGTCAGCGCTAATGACTTGGTCCCTGCAGTGGCACCAACCCCACTGTCTGCAAGACACCTTGCGGGAGGGAATCCCAGGGTTAGGCAAGCATCCTCACCCGCATCCAGCCTTGTTCATCCCGCCAGCACAGCCCAGCAAAGACGAAATTCCCCACCGAGCGGGGTGGCCATGTCCCTCCCAGCAGCCTCCAGATCCCTTCTCCTCGCCGGGGGCAGCAGGGGCACCCCAGGAGGGTGGAGAACCCATACAGGCAGGTGCTCCCACCCCGAAGGGGCTGGCAGCCTCTATCACCACAGCCCCGGCCCGGCAGCCAGCGTGGAACAGCCACCATACAGGGCTGACCCTGGGGCACGGACAGACACACGGCCGTCACCGCCGGAGCCCAGACACAGAGTCCCTACCAATAGTGTGCAGCAGCGGATGCCACATGCGGCTCCTGCCTGCAGCATTTGGGGGAAGAGCTGCTTTATAACGTAATAACCCGCTCCCACCACTGCAGCAGGGGCCAACTGGTGCAAGGCCCAGGGTGCAGGGCCACACCGCCCCGTCCCCCTTGATACCCCAGACCCACTCTGCTGTATCCCAGACACTGCATCCTGTATCCCCAGACCCACTCCCCCGTACCCCCACAGACAGGGGCAAGGCGACCTCTGGAGATCCGGGGGGCAGCAGGAAGTCCGGAGGCTGCAGAACATCACCAGGTAAAGAGCATGTGCTCAACTCTCACATGGCAGCCACTCCTTTTCCCCGCCAACCCCTGCCCATTGTTCAACGAGATGAGCGTTGAGGGGACCAGGAGGAGCGATGCGAGCCCAGGGCAGGAGTTTCTGGCCAGCTCTGCCTCTCCTTCCCCCTGGGGCCAGTGCCACCAGCCACCCCTCCCCGAGCAGGCATGGTATGTACAGCGAGCCCCCATCCCATCTCCCAGCACCGCTGGCACTAAATGAGGTTTTGTCACCCTGCACGGGGGCACAGGCTGCAAGCAACTTGTTCCCAGCAGGCTCCAGAGCCCTGCTCAGCATCCCAATTGAGCTATCCTTAATGGGCTTCAATTTTAATTTGCTTTTATTGGAAAACACAGATGGTGACCCCCTCTCCCCCTTGCCTGAACATATACAGGGTAATAACATTTATGGGGGAAAGATATTATCTCCGAAACCAGCCAAAGCTCTAGCAAAAGCCCCACCGCCACGCAGTGACACACAGCTGTGCCGCACAGCCCTGTGCCTGGCTCGTAAAGGCAGGGCCACACAGAGCCCCTGGCATGGCAGGGGCAAGGGGCAGCAGGGCCAGGGTCCACCCAAGGAGAGATATAGACCAGGACTAACCCCCATGCAGCCAAGCCAGCCTGGCAGGTTAACCCCATTAACGTCTTCTATGATGGGTCTTTGCAAAGCAAGGCGGGGGGCTGCCCGAAGCGGAGGGATGCCCAAAGCCCCTGCCCAGGCCTGGGGGGCCATGCCGGTGTGCCCACCCCACCCAGTGGCTGCCCCGAGCATCCCTGGCTCTAGGCAGTCCCACGCAGCGAGTTCATGGCAGAGCCCAGGGTGGCTGCAGGGAGGTGCCAGCAGCACAGGGGCAGGCAGGGAGGGGCAGGCACTGCTGCACAGGCAGCCAGGCTACACTGGTCCCCCCGCAAAGCAGCCCTCGACCTGTGCCGCTGGGCACCCGGGCACACAAAGTGCTGGTGTCTGCGGAAGCTCCCACCTCTCCAGCACAGAGCCCCAAACCCCCTTCCTCCCCCTTGCTGCCAAGCAGAACATGTGGCTGAGCGGGGATGCCCTCCACCGCACACGCCTGGCTCCGTGCATCTACCTGACAGCCAAGTACTCCTGCTTTTCACTGTTTATACTGACAGGCTGTAAATTTGCTTCTGGTTGGCAGCTCCAAGCAGGAACGGCTTGGGAGGAACCGCAGGGCCAGCTGCAGGCTTGGTTTTGCCAAGCCGCAGAGGGGTGCCCCGTGCCCCAGGCTGGCCGAGGCAGTGGGGGGGGCTTTGTTCAGATCAGGCTCCCGGCCTCAGGAAGCCTCTCCCTAGGAGGGATGCAGGAAATCCCCAAATCCCTACAAGGAGCTTGGCTTTCTGCTAGCCCCTCCCGAGGCCAGAGCATCTCTCTGCTGCCATCCCTTTGGTATCTCTGGAGCTTTGCTCACAGCCACTCCAGGAACGCAAACCCTGCATCCCCTCTGGGCCCCCCTGCTGCAGATAAAGCCGCAGCAGAACCGGCAGCTGCGGGCGATGGGTATTTTCAGTAAGCTGCAAATGTTTCCTTCCTCGGGAAAACCCTATCTTCAATACCTCACTGCAGAGAGGGCTTCCTCCGTCATGCCCAGCTAATTCATTATACACTTATACAACCTCCCCAGGCAGAGGGATGATCCGGGGGATGCTCCGATGGTGGATGCTGGTGGCCCTGCCCGGGCACGGGATGTGCTCCATCCATCCATCGAGCAGGAGGCAGCCTGCTGCCCTCCGTCGGGAAGAGCATCCCCTAAGCAGGCAGGAGAAGCCCCTCCAGGGCTGAAATCTCAGGCAGGACTTGCATCTGCGCCACACCAGAGCTGCCATCATCTGCGAGGGCTGCATCGAGGAGCTGGGGGACCCACCCAGGAGTGGGGAACGTCCACGCTGGGACGTAGCTGCAGATCTGCAGGCCAGCCTGGAAAAGGTGGCAGCAGCTTATGAACCAGCTCTGTTGCTCATGGGGCTGCAGGAGACCATGCGCCGGGGTCCAGGCTGCCACTGGAATGAGGTCCTGGAGACCCCAACACTCGTGGAGACTCATTTCCACCACAGAACAAATCCAGCTGACACAGGGAATCGCAGAGCAAACCTCAGGGCTGAGGACAAGGGCGTCGGTAAACCTCGCATAGGTTGCACAGAGAGAGGCAACCATAATCTGCTTACACGTACGGGGGAACAGGTTTTTGCACCCAGCAAAAAGAAACACACCTGGAGGTGGAAAAGGGGCAATTTCCAAAAGTTAGAAGGGATTATTAGCAAAAATTGATTAGGAGGAAATGTAAACAAAAACAATGAGAAGTAATTACAGCTCAGTTTAAGAAGGGTTTGCCAAAATCTCATAAATCTGCGATCATAAAAGAAGGCGTCTTTAGCTCAAAATTATCTTGGCTTTGAATAAAAGAAAAAAATTGCAGTAAAAATAAACATATTGTATAAATTAAAACCAGGGGAAGTTGGCAGCAGTGAATTAGCGGTTGTAAGATGCAGACAGTTGTGAAAGGAGGTATCAATGAGAAAATCGACTGCCAGCAAATAAAAAGGGAAGAAAAAGAGGAATTTTTAAATATATCAACAGCAAACACACCCAGAGCTGCGGAAAGGTGAGTCCACGGGGACGCTCATGTGTGAAGTCAGGCAGCAAAGGCAGACGCACAGGGCAAAGCCAGGAGGGACCAGCAGTCGTGCAGCTCCAGGGTGGGGACCCGCAGGGAGCAGGGGATGCCGAGAGCCACAGAGGTGCCCGAGAGCCCCCCGGGAGCCCCCTGGCTGGCAACACGGCCCCTGGAGCGGCTCACCCCGTCCCACCCAGGAGCGAGGGATGCGCTGCGTCTGGGCCACGTTAGCAACCTGAGAGCTGTTTCCTGACACAGCAGCATCCCCAAAAATATTTGCTCTCAAGCAGCTCCTTCATGCGGTCAGCAGAGCCCCTGCAGACCTGAGGGGCAAAGACAGCCCCCAGGCCTATTGGCTCTCCTCTCCCCTTCCAACACTTTTTTTCACCCAGCAGGGACAGAGCCATCTGAGGATGCGGAATGATTTCATAGCATCCCACGGGGTTGGTGAAAAGGAGCTCGGGGGTCCCAGACCAACCCATCCCCACCACAGTCAGGGCTCTGCCTGGCTGAGCCTGGGAGATCTCTGCGGATGGAGATGCCCCAGGGCCCCGCTGCAAAGCGATGCAGACATTTGCAGCTCAGCAAACCCTTCCCGGACCAGGAGGACACCTAAAGCACGTGGTCCAGGTGCTGCCTGCAGACAGGTTCTGTAAGTACTGCTGCAGGATCCATCCCAGCCCCCTGGGCACGATCACCAAGCGCCGGGAGGAGAAGCAACCCCACTGGCTCTGTAAAAGCCGCAGCAGTCACCTAGATAACTCAGCCAACATCTTGGCAGGAGTCAAACCAGAGATGCCCAGGGCGTTAGCTGAGCAGCCAGGATGTAGGACAACACAGCGAGCATCGGTGAGAGCGGATCCAGTGCTGAGAGCTCTCCAGGCCAAAAACCAGGCAGTTTAGCCCCTTGCTGCACTGCTACTTCCTTGCTCTGCACCTCAGATGCTTTGGCAAGGAGGCTCCGCAACGGCAACACCTCCCAAGCAAGCCTTGAGGATAAAGCAGCAGAGGTATCAGCATGGCTGTTGGCCAGACATAGCTCAGAGTTCGTGGCTCCTCTGCATCCCTCTGCACGGCTGGTGCCACCCCCAGCCAGCAGACCCGGGCAGCTAAAGGCTGAGCAAGCCCACGCTGTCAGTATACCCTACGGACAGCAGTGGTGGGGATGGACAGACTGCTGCCTCCGTGCTTTGGCAGCGGGGAAGGTCCCTGGTTCACTGTCTTTTCTCACGGTGGGTAAAAGCCTCTTGCACACATTGTGGCGATGCCCAGCTCTTCCAGAGCATGCCCTGGCAAGAAGGAGGAATCGCTCTGCCCCACCAGCTGGGAGGGAAACCGAGGCAGGGAGCACCCCAGGATGCTTCAAGGAGAGGCTGGGCATGAAGTACCTTGTCCCCTTGCAATGCATGGGTTTGTCTTGGCACTGCTCAGCACCCCTGAACCCTCCCAGCACACAACACTGAAGCGGCGCCACGGCACTGCCCATGCAAACCCAGCGACAGGCACCTGGCAGCAAACACCCACGGGCGCCTGTGGACCTGAGGGGAAGACGTGCCCTGGGGACAGGCTCTGCCTGCGCCCCCTCCCCAGCACCCCAGACCTCCAGTGCTCTTTGCATGGTGGGGACTGTGGAAGGATCCACCCGGAGCATCCCTACTCCCTCCCCACGCCTCCCTCCCTACCCAGAAGAGAGCAGCCCCGCATTCTCCAAGCACCAAAGGGTGTGCAGACAAGCACCTACAGCTTTGCAGCGCTAGGGCTTGCTGCCTGAGTCTCATAAAAGTACCACGCTTCCAAAATTTAGTGTACAGGGTGACGGAGGCATTACCTGACAACCTCCTCAGCCTTGACACGGGAAACCAGGCAAAAAGCCTTGTGCAGGGAATGCACCATCCCCCAAATTCCCTGCTTAGCATGAAGCAGCCTTTATAAATCAATGTCTGCAGGAGGAAAACACGTGAGGGAGCAGCAAGTTCATCCTCCCCTTGCTGCTGCACTCCCGATGATCCCTGTATCCCACAAGCGTAATGGGAACGGATCTCTGGAGGGCTCAAATTCCATCCCCTGCTCGGGGTGATCTGTGGGATGTGCTTGAGCACCCAGGGATGCGCCCAAGCCCTCGGGAGCACTAAATGAAGAGGACAATGCTCTTCCTCTGTTTCCCAACACTGCACTAGGCCCTCCGCCATCATGGCACCCCGCTCCTTGCCGCTTTCGGGAGATGGAGCCCCCTGAGAGCATCCCAGCAAGCATGGGCTAGCCTGCGGCCACGACAGCCAAGCCATGGGAAACCACCAGCACCCTACACCACTGTCAGCGACGCTGGAGCAGATGGGCTGCTGGCTCTGGGATGCACAGGGCATTTATGGCAGGCAACACACGGAGCCTGGGATGAGGCTGGCCACACAGATGTCTTCAAGACCAGACCTGCCTGCCAGGCAGAGTGCAAGCTTGCACACACAGCTTCATGCATGGTCGCTGCATCTCCTCCAGAGCACCCAGGACCACAGCATGCCCCGGAAGGCCTGGTGGTGCCACGGAGAGCTCAGAGGCTGTGATGCTCCCGCAGCCCAGGCACGGCTCTGTCCCGGAAGTGGGCGGCTTTCAAGCAGGGGGCGAGCACAGCCCGGGGCTCGGCAGCAGCACCACTCCTCTGAACGGGGATGCCAGAGTGGGTCCAGCTGATTTGATCTCAGCGGGTGCAGAGCCTGTCCACAGGAGAGGTGTCCAACGCCTCTCACTATCCACGGGGCAGTGTGGGTGATGCAGCAAGAGGAACAGTCCCACAGGAGACGGGTTGCCACCGTGGGCACCAGGGCTGCCAATCCCACGGGAGACGGGCTGCCACCATGGGCACTGGGGCTGCCAATCTCACGGGAGACGGGCTGCCACCATGGGTACTGGGGCTGCCAATCCCACAGGAGATGGGCTGCCACCATGGCCACCAGGGCTGCCGATCCCACGGGAGATGGGCTGCTGCCATGGGCAGCCTCACAGGGCACCAGCGCTCTTCCCATCCTGCTGGAAGCCCTCCCCTGCAAACGCCGCTGGGCGCTGCTGGCTTCCATAAGTCCCTCTTGCTGTAACACATACCTGGCTGCTCACCAAGAACACCGGGAGCGTGAACGCTGCCTTCCGAGCTGCTCGCCCCAAATGCACAAGGCAAGTATCTCCAAAAACCACATCCCGGTGGGCAGTGAAGCAGGGGGCCGGATGGTCCCAGCCCTTCCAGGAGCACTTCTGCACACCATCACACCCCAGGCAGTGGAAAACATCTCCTTGGGGTGAAAAATACCTCCTCGATTCACGGGAGGCAGCTCTCCCGCCCGCAGACGATGCAGCACTCCTTCACCTCTCCTGATTTATCCTGCACGGCCGCCCCCGGCAGAGACGCTGCTGGGATGCACAGGGCTGCTGGCCCCATCTATCCGCTCACGCTGACGGGGATTTATAGATGAATAAAACCCCGTTGGCTGGGCCTTTATTTACTCCTCTCAGAGAAAATAATTAACTCTTGACGCAGCGCTGACTCACGGGAGGTGGATTTAAAGAACTTGGTATAAACATTCTTAAAGCTGCCCCGCTCCAAGCACAGGCAAAAGCAAATTAAAATATTCCCTGTGTCACACCAGGGCAGCATCAAGCGCGGCCTTGCCAGCTCTGCACACCCACTTGTCCCCACGCCACCATGTCCCCAGGCTGGGACTCATCCCCAGGGAGAGTCCGCAAGGAGCAAAGCCCTGCACTGGGGAGACTGGGAAGGAAGGCAGGGACGGGCGAGGTGGGGGGCAGGCAGGGGCATCCCTGCGGGGACAGCCGTGCCAGCCAGGGGGACAACGGCTGCCGACAACCAGCTGGTTTGCACCGCAGAAGAGCTGGGCATGTGTGAAACAAGATCGGACCTCCAGTGCCTTTCATTTCTGGCAACTTTTTCTCCTTCAGACATGGCGGATTTGCCCGACAGGGTCACTCACATGAAAAAGCCCCCGAAAGCAAAATGTTGCATTGCAGAGGCACAGGGGACAGGAGGGGACACACAAATGGCTCAGCCACCACCCAACACGTGGGTCCTCTGGGGTGGCACCTGAGATGGGGCAGAGCTCGCAGTGATGTGCCCGGGAGCAGAGCCCTGACAGCATTCGCTACAGGGATGGCGCAAGGCTTGGGGGCAGCACCTGATTTGGCTGCCCACCCCTGAAAGAAAAGGGGTTTTCTGCTCCCCACAGAGCAGAGAAACATCAGACCCTGGCAAACACAACACTGAGCACCCAAAAACCGAACGCAGGAACAAAACATCTTCAACCCCTTTTTGCTGCAGGGGAAGGGGCAGCAAAGCCGGGGGCAGAGGGGACCCCGACCCAAGCCCTGCAGCCGGCGGCTGTCTGCAGCGTGGCCGGTTGTCACAGAGGCAGCAGCAGGTGTCCGACCGCAAGGACAGGCGAACAAAGGCCAGTTCATGGCTCCATCGATCAGGAGGTCAGACGGGTGAAGCACAAACATCTGGCCTGACACCGCCCAGTGCCCGCCGAAGGACGTCCCCAGGTTTATTGAGACATGGCTGAGTCTTTCAGAAGGAAGCATCCAATATTGCCATCAGATTTCCCAGGATGGAAAGCCCTCCACAGCCCCGGTTTGTGCTCGTGAGGTGGGAGCCCCAGCAGCATGGGGTAAGAGCCAGCCGATGCCGCCCGCAGCTGGGCGATGCCCACATGGAGCAGGGATTACACCCTTGTGTCCCAGTACCTTTGCCTTTATTGGCACATCCCTTGAAAGTGAAGCTGCAGTAAGACGCGCGTTCTCGGTGAGGTGTGGGTGCCACGGTACCTGCAGGGGATGGGGTGAGCAGAGCCAGCCCAGCATGCTCAGGCGTCGGGCATCGGGAGCTGGGCTTCAGCACGAGCCACTGGCATCCGCTGCAGCTGAGCACAGGCTTGCACATTTCTAAGCCAGCCAAGAGCCTGGCCAGGCTGCCCGGCCATTCCTGCAGGTCAGCACGGGCCCAGGGACGGCTGGAGCCAGGGGGGTACGAGCTGGAGGGAAGAGCCCCAGGGGTCAAAACCAGTTTATGAGAAATCAGTCACCTTTGATCTGCAGATTACAAGCAATAGCGACTCAACTGCATCCCCGGGTGAGCTGCTGCACAGTTAATTAGACACGTTATTAAAAACATGCTCCTCTACCAGCCTGAATTAGTCCAGCTTCCAAGTCCTGCCCTGCTAAATTAAACAGACCTTCACGATTAACAGCCCTTCCTCCAGGCCGGCACCAGCAGAGGAGGCAGAAGACACTCCTTCATCTGCTGGATAAAGCAAGCGGCGGGCAGGTTTTCCACACCTTGAGTCATGACCGTAGCTGGTTGATTTTTATTTTGATTATCCTTTGGCCGAGGACACCAGAAACGGACCCAGCATCCAGGACCCACCATCACAAGGAAAGGATCAAATGGTGGTCCTGGCTCACCAAGCAAGGACCTGGCTGGCTCTTGCACTCCAGGGAAATGCATTTTAAAGGTGTTTTCAAGGGCCGGAGATTTCCTGGTTAGCACCTCCCTTCCCATAGCCATGGACCAAACTTCTGCTCCCAGATACACCATGGCCGTACACAGACCCGCTCTTGTTCCCCCCATGCACCGAAATGTCTCAGGTACAACCAACCCACCCTCTCCCAACCCATCCCCTCCAGTCTTTATCACTCTCCCAACACCAGCGCTTGCTGCAGACAGGGATCTTGTTAGCTATGCTGCCCCAAAACTGGTGATGACCCACACAGAGTATTTTCCCGTGACCAACCAATTTTAAACCCCTGCAGGACATGCCTGTAAATCCATTGCTTGCTGGAGCACCGTGGGACCCTCTCCGCCCCCCCCCCCGCCCCGTACTCTTAACGCTGCTGAATTGCATATAAATGGCTTGAAACACCTGGTTACCTCTGCAGCAACTCCTAGGGTGACTCATCCGCCCCCCGGTTTGGAAGCACCAAGTGCTGCCCACGTGCTTTTCTCCACACTAAAGCACTGTGTAGTGCACATCTCCATGATCTGCCCACTGTTACAGCCAGCCTGCGCAGGAGGGTAGGTCCTCAAGGGTAGCTTGGCATTCCATGATAACACAAAGCAAGTCCCCCCGTCTTCACCCCACATCTCCACCGTCAGAGCAGAGAACAGACAATACCCCCCTCGAACAGCACCGCTGCGAACGTGGGTTTCTCCTTGGTACGCATCCTCTGCAGGGTTTCGTAGCCAGCTGTTTCATCTTAAGAGAGCCACCCTGGCTGCCTGTGAGCCCTGTAGGACCACGCATGCTGCTGCAGGACCCAGCCCTCCCCAGCATCCTGACCCCCGGCCAGCCGGCGAGCCTCCGCCTCGCTCCTGGAGGCTTTTATTAGAAACACACAGTCACAAAACATTGCAAGTGGAATCCATTACCCAGTGCTTGGTACGTATTGTTTCTATTTCATAGTCAGCATCTTCCTGATTTCACAGGGAAGTGGCAATTAAAAACCCTGTTGCGGCCGATGGGAAGGGACCGGTGCGCCAGGTGGGAGTGGGCGTGGAGGGAGCATCTCCAGGTCCAGATGGACCTGCTCCCATGCCTGGACGTCTTTCACAGCCACAGCCCCTCCCACCACGTCCCCCACTTGTGCCATGTCGTTGGCATGCTCTGGCTGTCCACAAATACTTCACCCTCATCTGACTCAGGTGCTTTTTGAAGCTGGGCTATGATTGCAAATTATCACTGCAAGGAAAGCGAAGCTCGGAACCACTCTGGCGCACAGCTCCTGCAAGGAGCTGCAAGGAGCTGAGCTCCTGTGGACATTGCCAGGTTGTGGAGAGCAGAAATGTTGTGAGCCATGCCTTAGAGACAAATCAACTCATGGATTAGCTCCTCTCCCACCTTCTCCTAGAGATTTTGTTCCCCAGACCTCAGGGACAGGATCTCTGGGGCAGTAGGGATCCGTGGCCAAACGGGATCATCGCCATCAGGGCAATGCTATTTGTGTACCACCAACATATGGGGCAGAGTGAGAAGAGAACAAAAAACAAAGACAGGGTTTAAACCCCGAACCTTGCCATTCCCAGAAAGATGTAATTTCCTAAAGAAAAGGCTGAAAGTAATGAAGGAAATGCAGCTTTCACCCATGCCCAGCTAAGTAGAAGGCATCTCATCCCATAAAACAAGAGCAGCAAGTGACTCCAGCATGGGCATCTTGACCTAGGAGAGACCTTTTCAAAATATAAATTGTGACTTGGGATGTTCAAGTTGGATATTAAAAGCTTATTTAGTATACGGCTTCCTCAAGAGGGCCATACAGCCCTGAGCCAGGCCACCAGAGAAGTGGGGGATCACCCGCACTGAAGGCTCCAGGACCTGACTGGACAAATCCACAGTCGCCTTGACCAGTGCTACAACTGGGGCAGGGGAACCCAAGGGACAGGGACACCAGAGATGGACATCTCCTCTGGTCAAAGACAGAGATGCCTTGTTGTGCTGATGGAGTTGAAAAATCTTGTTCTTCTAGAAGGTGAGCAGACACAGCAAGACCCCAAACCACTTCCCCAGTACAACTTCTCCTATAAAATGTTGCCACTGTCTCATCCAGACCCCCGTTTCCCACAGCAACATTTCCTTCTTCTGGCAACTGGAGCTACAAGACGCAGCACTAAATTTTGTCCACAAGAAGGCTGGCTGGAGACACAGGCTGGGAACCACTCTCAATACATCATCCAGACCCATCTCCACATTAACCATCCAAGGAAGCAGGAGTCACCCCATCCCTGACAACACAACCCCTTCTGCCTACTCCAGGATGCCCACCCTGTTTAGTATTACAACTTACTTGAGGGGGACTATCTCTTTATTGTGTTTTGGAGAAAAAATCCAGTAGATGCACAAAGACAGTCAGGCAGGAGTAAGGCAGGGTCTCCCTGGTCTCACACCAGGCTCATCGATATGAGTGAGTCTGCGCCATGGCATCCACCCTGCAAATTCCGAGGCCCACCCACCCTTCAGTGGATGCCAAAAGGATTCACCTTCCTCAACCAGCAGCAATGCATCAAGCCAGCTGAACGTGCACAGTCCAAAACCAACAGAGGTACTGGCAAATGTCTCGCAGGAGCCACCTTCCCAGGCGAAAGCTGGTTTTGCCAGGGCAGCAGGTCCTTCTCCATCAAAGCAGGGCACATCTGTTCACAATGGCTGTTGTCACAGAATCCCAGAACCCCAGACTGGCAGGAGTTGGAAGGGCCCTCCGGGGATCACCCAGTCCAACCCCCCCTGCTCAAGCAGGCTCACCCAGAGCAGGCTGCACAGGACATCGTCCAGGCGGGGGTTGAAAATCTCCAGAGGAGACTCCACAGCCCCCCTGGGCAGCCTGTGCCAGGGCTCGGTCACCCTCAAAGTCAAGAAGTTCTTCCTCACGTTCACCTGGAACCTCTTGTGCTTCAGTCTGTGCCCATTGCCCCTTGTCCTGGTGCTGGGCACCACTGAGAAGAGTCTGGCTCCGACCTTGTGACACCCACGCTTAAGATATTTGTATGTGTTGATGAGATCCCCTCTCAGTCTTCTCTTCTCCAGGCTGAACAAGCCCAGCTCCCCCAGCCTTTCCTCACAGGGGAGATGCTCCAGTCCCCCATCACCTTTGTAGCCCTTGTTGTCATGGCACGTCCTCTCAAATCCAGCCATCAGTGGTCCTTCTTCAGCCCTAAAACATCCCATTCAACTCGCCTGACACTGCCTAGCCCGAGGCTTAGGCAGTCCTGGACTCCCCTCTCCATTTCAGCAGGAGATCTGGCCAGGACTCCAGCGGAGGAGGACAGTGAGAGCCAGGGAGAGGTGAGAGCAGGGCAGCCAGCATGCCTGAGCCAAGCTGCCACTGCAGACTCCACTGCTACCTCCCCAAACCACGCCTCCCCCAGCTCCTGGCTTGTCTACAATGAAGGGGGTCCAACCAAGCCATCATTGGCATGTCAATCCATCAGAGCTGGGACTAGGACTAGTCTACACTGTAAATTCATCACAGGGCAGTCAAGCCAAAGAGGATGTCGGAGAAGACATCTCAGTTTGCATCGGTTCAGCCGAGCCACCCTTGCGCCAATATAAATCCAAAACATGCTCAGGGTATGAAATGGTGCCACAACACATGTGACAGAAAGCCAACACGATGGACACAGAGCCAGCGACCTGGCTCTCACCACCAGGTTTCTGCTTCTCACACTCCCTGGAAATGCTGGCGCCTTGTACCTGTCAATATCTGTCATTATTACGTTACATCATACCCCGCAATCAGTGAGGACAGGCTTGTTACATAATTTTAATGCACAAAGTGCATTAAAGACCCTGAGGTCTACAATTTCAGACCTTGTAATGACACAGAAAGAGGGCTGAGTCGCTGGACTGGAAGCATGTCATCACCCCAGCACTGATGATCACAGCCTGTGGTGGCCAAAGGGAGGACAGGCCGAACCTTAATGGCTTTGTCCATTGCTCCAAATGCATTCATTTCCCAAATCTCAGAAAATTAGCGAGCAGAGTCAACCAGGAAATGGGAGCAGAAAGTACAAATGAAAATCAGAGGGGTTTTGACCAGATGATCTTTGCTGGTGCCTTCCAACCCAAGCCATCCTATGATTCTATGACTCAAAGAGAAGTTTAAACAACTATTATTTTTTTTTAAAGGCTAAAATTTGACAATCTAGGAAAACAACAACTTCCAACAAAACCAACCTCAGAGCAACAAAGTGCCGGTGACGACTGCACATACAAAGGTGACACAGGGGCAACGGAGGGAGCGTGAGCAGGGAACTCCTGTTTTATTGTGACTGGCACCAAGTGAGGCGAGTTAATAAGGGAAGCCTGTGCAGAAGCCACGTCTGGCATGGCTGGAGACAAGAAGTTATGGTGGTGGTGCTTTAAGCATACAGACAAAATGCTAAGTAAAAATGTTAACACAGAATCCCAGAACCCCAGACTGGCAGGGGTTGGAAGGGCCCTCTGGGGATCACCCAGCCCAACCCCCCTGCTCAAGCAGGCTCACCCAGAGCAGGCTGCACAGGACAGCGTCCAGGCGGGGGTTGAATATCTCCAGAGAAGGAGACTCCACATTCACAGAAACATAGAAAAAAAGCATTGACAGTGCCCAGGAATGGAGACCTGGAGATCCTGTCACCTTTCTGGGCCCTGCTTCACCTCTGCACCATTTTCAGGGCAATTTTTTTCCCTTGCCGCAGTTCTTTTTAGCAGGTCACGAAAGACGGCCATGGTCAGCCAGTCCGTGTCTTTATTAGGAAAGTCAGATGCTATTTCCTCAGCCCTCAGGAGGACAGGGCTGCTTCCTCCCGTCAGCAGCACAGGATTTCTTAGCACATACATAACTGATGACGCAGGGACCGTCTCACTGTCATTCTCTTAAAAAATCACACCCACTGTTTGTAAGCGCCTAGAAAATCACTAAGAGTTTAGCCACAGCTGGAAGGGATGCATGGGGACCACGCAGTGACCAAACCACTTGGTTCCTTCCTACACAGCCAACAGCCTCGCGGAGGTTGGAGAAGCCACAGCCATCGTTTGTCTTCATCTCTGGGCTTTGCAGTTATGACACTTCCATAAACAAGCCCAAGGAACCATGGCCATGTGAAAATCCTGTACACCACCCCCGCAACAGGTTGAAAAATCAAATCTTGGGACTAGCCATTAACGTGGGATAGGAAGAAAACCACAAGAAAGCTGCATGGTTTCAGAACTGGTCAATGTTTGCAGGAGTAACTGGGCAGTGAAGGAAACTGATGTAGCTGCTTCCAGAGAGCATCCCTATCCCCTCTGACAAGGAGGGGAGAGATGAGGCCAGAAGCACTTTGGAAGGTAGGAGGAGATTTCAAAAAGAACTTTATCGCTTGCAACAGCAGCCTGAGGGAAAGATGGTGCAGATCCATCAGCCCTACCAGCCAGGGGAGAGCACAAAGCAGGGGACAACTTCTGACTGCCAAGTACCAGGGCTCAGAATACTTCAGGGACTGGGGTGGGGAGAGGGAGAATGATGAAAATCAAACACATTTCACAGACTCAACAGAGCTCAAGAATTAGCAAGCAAGAGCCCGTGATGGGACGCTGGGGAGAAGAAGAAAGCTGGTACGTCCTTGAATATGCTCATGCAGAAGCATCGCGGTGCAGAAGAAGGGTCCCGGTCAGTAGGTGCACTGGGATTACAACGCAATGAAATGGTAGGCATCCAAGGTCTCGCTCAGCCTGAAATCACTTCTGGGAAAGTAATGAAAATGCTGATGTAATTCAAATCATAAAGAATTAAAGAGCAGGAGTATAATTAGCACCAGTCAACATACTTCTACAGGAAGCAGGTCTTGTCAAACAAATCTGATTTCATTCTTCACTGAGATTACAAGTTTGATTGGTGAGAGTAACCGTGTACGAGGCAGGAGGCTTTCTGCCTGCCCAAGCCAGGAGGCGTGATGGCAGCATGGAGGAGCGGAGCCAACCGCGCTGGCGACAGCCGAGCCGTTGCCTGGGCGTACGGCTCTGTATCGACGAAAACATGCTAAAGGGATTAAGAGCTGATTAGCTGGCAGGTTTCAAGTAAAAGTTCCCAGCGTCAGACCTCAGTGGGCTCCACAGGATCCAGCCCCGGGTTCATTTTTGTCTTGCAGTCAGCATGATGGAGAGGGATGAAGGAAACCGCTGCTGAAGTATCTCGTGCTCTTCAAGGCTCGCGGAGCACCCTCAGGTAAAGGATGTGGGGTTCAGCTGCCCTTGGCATTCACCGCATGAAAAAATAATGCTTCCACTTTAATACAGTTGTTAATTTTCTACAGATAGTAATGACAGAGAGAAAAGGGCCTCCGAGAATGAGCCAGATGAGCTAAACCAGCCATCCCAGGCAGGTGGGCTGGATTGCCCTCCACAGGATACTAAGGGAGGGGGGCTCGCTAACTGCTTCCATTAGCAACCCCACTTCCGTGCTGGCAATTAAATTGCCCAAATCATCTTCAAAGGCAAGTCGGAGGGGCACAATCCTTAAAAGCACTGGAAAGCCTGGTCTCCTCCAGCAAACGCCCCTTGAACTGGTGTGGCTCCGCAGATGTAAGCGCCAGCCAGGAAAAACTCCAGATGGTCCCAGTGACCCAGTGGCACTGATCAGGGACAGGCCCCTGTGCACCACCCCGGCACTGCAGCACGGATGCTGCTCAAATGGGCATTTGCTGTGTGTGAAACAATGGGACGGCTTTGGTCCTCCTCCACGTGGGCAGGTGTCCCTGAGAGGGTCACAAGCAGGGACCTCCTTGGGAGCCAGGGGGGCTGGGGCTAGGGTTGGGTGTGCAAACAAATGCCAACTTTGATCTTCCTTCCCCTCCATTGCCAGTAGAGCAGGAGCATAACCAGGGTTTTAAGGTTTCCAGGAGAGCAAAGGTGACTGTCCCAGGCAGAAGCGCCTACGAGGTCCCATAAACGAGCCGCCCTGAGGCACAAGAAGGTGTGCACAGACCTACCCCAAGGATGCAGCAGCCAGGACAGGGAGCACCCTCAGCACCACCGCACCCTGACCCATGGCTCCCCACAGGCTGAACAACAGAACTCAAAACACCCCGAGAAAGTCCCATGGACGGTATTAAATGGCAGGCATCACACGAGAAGGTGAAGGTGAAGGTGAAGGGAAGGTGATGGTGACGGTGATGGTGGGAGTGCACCCATGGCTAGAAAGGGACCACTTGGTGCCCAGCCCAAGTTTCAGGATTTTCAACAGCTTTTGGGAATTTTCCCAAGCTGCAGCAGAGACAAGACATGTCTAAGGTGGGCTGGGAGATGGGTGAGGGAGACTCCCAGGTCCTTGCCCGCCCCGAGGTTAGGGGACACTCTCGAGCCCCCCGGCACACAGCAAATCCATAGGGAAGAAGCCGTTCACCAGTGGGGAGGCAGCAGCTGCTGTTGTCAGAGCTTCCCGGGCTTCTCAGGGCTGCCCCTTACCCCTTCCCTCCCCAGCCAGATCCTCTGACACCCAACACCGCCTCTGCCAAGCCGGCCCAGTTGGGTTCCCCCACTAATGCAAGCAGAAAAGTCGCCCTTTGGGGGCTCTTTTAAAGCGGTGCCCCCCCCCCAAACAAAAGACTTAGTCAAAGCAAATGCCAGACCCATTAAGGGCTAAGGACCTCACAGCCAACAGAGGAATGCTCAGGCTTGATGGACTGTTTATAGAGTCTTTTATAGGAAGGATGGGTAACCTAATCCCAACTACAACATTTTTTATGCTGCTCTATGAGGGTTCAGCTGTGATTAAACTGTTGGCACAGTCCCATGGCACATAAAACCATGGAGACCAGCAAGTCTCATCCGCGCCGGAGCCCTGCAAATACAAGTGGGAAAACTATTCCAAGCATTAAAGCCCTGCCGCGGGCCATCCCTGCTCACTCCTCCAACGGGCCTCACTATCTTAAGAGACCAAAATAAAAGCGACTCGGCAGTCGCTGCACTGATCCCTAGTGAATATTTACCCCTCTGCAAGTCCAGGGCAGGCAAAGGATAACCACCCCCCCAGGACTGGTTTATAACCACTCCCCCAGGACTGGTTTATAACCACCCCTCCGGGACTCATCTGGGGTCCCAGAAGCCAGGTGCAGGAGATGCTACGGCTCTGGCAAAGCCATGCCCTCAGCAGTAGGCTTCAGTGTCCTTTTCTCCTAGAAGCAGTCCCAGGGCCCTCCATCGTCCTCCTAAGACACTGGACAAATCCCAGCACAACATTTTCTGAGCAGTTAAAACACTGGATTTTGAGCCAGCCTCACTCAGCTGAGCTAGCTGATCAGAGCTGTGTGTCCCCAGCAGCTTTACCAGGCTGAAGCAAAGGCCATGGCCCCCAGGAAAGCCCTCCAAGGAGCCCCAGCATCCCAGCACCTCCGCCTGGCTCAGGCAGACGCTGACCTGGGAGACCATGTCCACAAACACCCCCAGGGTGCTCTCGTTTGACTGCCTGAGAAGGCAGCAAAGATTTTGAGGGGGCGAGATTGGAAGAGCCCAGCCTTGGCACAGGGTCACACCAAACCCACACCACAGGCCAGGCTTGTCCGGCAAAGAAAAGTCCCCGCTCCAGACCCTCAGCTCAGCTGGAAGGGGAAAAGAGCTGGGGGGCTATTGCAGGTTGCTCTGCTGCAACGCTTCTATGGGGAGCGCATGTGGGATGTGCACCCCCAGGGAGCGGGACGCCCCACATCAGACCGGCCGGGTCTCCCCGGGGCAGATGGCGGGTGGGATTTCTGCAGGCAATTTGAACATGATGCTTGTTTCATTTTATTGTTATAGAACTGGAATAGAACCAAGGCTTTCCTCTTTTTGTTTTTTTTTTTTTCCCCTCATTTTTTGGCTTTGTTGACTCATCCATCAGCTCGTCTGGCTGCCCTCACGATACTCCTTGGCATGATGGGGCCACCACACGGCCACGCCAGGTGGACTCCCAACGCTCATGTTAGCCCACGGCCACGCGAGGTGGCCTCACAGAGGGAAAGCTCTGGAGCACGCCCAGCACAAAAGGCCACCATCGATTTCAAGTCCTTCTTCTGCAGCAAACAAAAGACACAGCCACCTCCAAAACCCTGCACTGAGCACCCTCGGCTGCAGCAGCCAGCAGAGCCCTGGCCCTCAGCGCACGGCCTGGCTCTTCACGTGGGATGGGACATTGCCAGCAGTTTTATTTTAGCCCTGTGCAAGAGTGCAGCACATTCCTGCCACCGAAGGGATGGGGACCCCACAGCACCCTCCAGATGCTGTCACCTGAGCCCATGCACCCGTGGGGTTCCTCCTTCCAGCACAGAGAGCGCAGACCCCACATGCAGGGTGGTAAGCGCCTTGATGGAAACACCATGGGGTGGGCAGGCCGCAATGGCTCAACGAGCTGCCGGCACCCCGGGGACCCACAGCAGGGGCCAAGCCCTTCTCCACCCTTCTGGCCACCGAGCAATTTGAGGCTGGACGACACACCCAGGGCTGACCTCACAAATCCCATTTTTTTCCCCTTTTCCCTCTGCAGCCCACACACTGAGGACCTCCCAAACGCAGGCTAAAACGCCAGGTCAGCTTTCCAAGGGCTCAGCACCCACAAGCAGGAGCTCAGGTCATATTTAGGCCACCCAAATTACAGGGCAAGTCTTCTCCTTGAGGGTGACCTGCTTCACTTGCCCTGGCACAACGCCATGTAAGCAGCCCCTGCTGCGCCGTCCTGCACACCACGGGGATGCATGGGCTTCACTGGTCCCTCCTGTTGGTCCCCAAAGGTGCCACTCCCAAACCTACCACAGCCCCTGGCACTGTCCCCTACACATCCCTTACTTTCCAGTCCAAAATTCAAGCCCCACCCCACATTTTGCGATGCAGAGACATATGGAAACAGGGAGCAGCAAAGCAGCGCTGTGGGACCCAGCCCGGCGAGGTTGTGCTTCAGCCTCAGCCCCACTGATAAGCAGGGATGGGCTTCTGCAATGCTGAGGGATGAGAGCGAATGCCGGGGACGAGCTGGCTCACTCAGCTTTTGGCACATGCCCACTTGCCCACCATATGCACACCATGAGCCGTGTCCCACCAGCATGGGGGACAGCCCCATGCTCAGAGCTGTGTCCCACCAAGACGGGGACAGCCCCATGCTCAGCCCCAGCGCCTGGCGCGGAGGGACCGGCCTGGATGCGCTCCCCAGCAAAGCTCTACTTGCATGTGCCTGCACCTCCTGCCATAAACCAGAGGAGACCCCCCCCAGCCACCGCTGGGCCCAAGGAGGAGCATCAGCATCTCCCAGAGCGGTGCAAGGTTTAGCCAAACCTGGGAGTGGAGAGCAGACGACAAATGGGAGCAGCTGCCAGTAAATTCAGGGTTTCCAGAGGATCTGTGTTTACCAAAAGCTGCGGCTCTCCAGCCAGAGCAGGTGTCAGTCACAGCAAACCCTCGTGGCAGCCATTCAATCTGAAAGCAGGGAGTTTGACATCAGACCAAAAAACCAAAAAAAAAGCATCGTTAGCAACTTCTCTGCTCTCTATCCTGCCTACAGCCTTGGAGAAAGAAAGGTGAAGAGCCAAAAGGAGAAGGAAATCAGGTGTATCAGGTGCTGGCTCTGCCACGGCAGCGCAGCCACACGAAGCAGGCGTCTCCCCATCATAGGTGATGCTCAGGGCAGATCTGCCCCCCTGCCACCGAGCCACATCCCCCACCGTCACCCTGCTGCCCCGGCTGGGCTCGAAGCAGCACCCACCGGCCCCAGGGCTGCTCTGTTGCACGCCCGAGCTGGCCTCGGCCCAGCCGCAGGCTCGGACAGCGAGCACGACACAGAGCAGACCCCGTGCTGCCTGTTCAACACCTCCCACGAGCCAGACACCAACCCCTACTAATGCTGCTAACATCCTAATTAGCACCTTCCCTGCGCCTGCCCTGCTCCCGACTGCTCTGCATCTGTCCGAGGACTCTCTGTGAGGTTCCCCCAAGGCAGAGCAGACGGACGGGGACAAGTCCTGGAGGCGCTCAGCACCCCTTCCCTCTGGAGCAGCCGGCACAGCCAGCCCACGCCAGCGCCCCGCTGTTCTGCTCCGTGTCTGCTGCCAGGGAATTTCCACACAGCATCACACACGCTTCTGTGTTTATCCCTTCCGAGCCTCCGGAGCAGTGCAGCGAGGACAGGAGAAGCCCTGGAGGGTCCCTGTTACACCCTGGCCTATCCAGCCCTCCATGAGGTGGGTCAGAGGAGCGAGGCTTTGTCCCAGTTTCGGCATGGCCAGGGCGGCTCCAGGCGCTGCCCAGGAATGCATTTGCCCAACCTGGCTGGAAACTGCCCCTGGTGGGGCTCCTCTGATCTGCCCACCTCAATCCACCCGCTGGCTGCCACAGCATCGCACCTCATGCCAGGCAGCAGCAAGCCCAGAGGGGCAGACACCTCCATCCTGGCACCCGGCACACTCCAGCACCCGGCAATTAATGCACTGCCACCGGCCAGGCACCAGCCATGCTCTGCTCCCCAGGGAAATCAAAAAAATAACCACCGGCTTGCTTTCCCTCCCAGAGCCGTGCCCGTTTCTACGCCAGAGCGGTGAGGAAGCCACGTGCCTGCTCGCACTGAATGCGCCAGTGCTCTCCCGGCGTGCACGCAGGCAGCTCACGTGCCAAGGCGTGTGTACAACGGCTGGGGACAAGGGCACCAAACCAGCACCCAGCCCCACTGCAAGGGCACTCCACAAGGAGCCCTGTGGTGGCGGGGATCCTGCAGGATTATCCCAGGAAATGCTTTCCCCAAGGCTGGCATGCCACAGTTAACTCTCCACAGCCTGGCCAGCCCCCCTGCCCGCAGGCAACGCACTCCAGCCCGCCCGCGCACCTCGCAGTATTTCATCCACGTTGCCCTCAGCTCACACGTTCCTCCTGCTCGCTTTGTCCCCTGATACCAGACAGGCTTAAAAGTAAAACAAGGCAAAGATTTATTAAGTGAGGCTCACCGTAAAGGTTTCCGAGTTGCAGTTGTGGAGCCTGGAAACAGGATTACAAGCAAAGCAAATCATGAAACGCGACTGTAACCCCTGCATGGCGAGACGTGACCCCTCAAGTGCTCCAGCCCATCTCACACCTGAGCATGTGGCGTACACCGGCTGGGGCGGCCCAGCCAGCCTGCAGCTGCTCGCCACCGCGCGAACCTCTCCGCGATGGCCTGGGGCTTCTTCAGCCTCCCTTCTGCTGCACCCAACACGTTCCGCTGGCCCAATCCTGATCTCCAGCAGGCTTTCTGCCATGCCTTGCCCCAAACCAGCTGCACGTGTCCGGAGTGCTCCTAGCTGTAGTTCAAGACCACAAACAGCTTCTTCAGACATGTCCTCAGAATAGGTGGTAGGTACAGGATAAGGCATCATCCCCATGCATGTCCTTGGACCAAGCCTTCCTCCTTGGTCCGACTGATGAGTCCCATTGCCCCTACCCAGCAGCTCAAACACTGGCCGTACAAAAAGCTGAGCTTGCAAGAAGATAAAGGCCTGAAACCAAACTCCAGGAGGCAGCACCTTGTCCACACCCAGGGGAGAATGAGCTGCAGAGCCACAGGAGCCGGTGGCAGGGAAGGGTGCTGCCGGCTCCCTCCAGGAGTACCAGCCATGGCCACCAGCCCACGCCTAGAGGGAGCGGAGAAGAGCAGATGCAGGCAGATACAGGTCCTGGTGGGACGTGCACCCCAGTCTCTTGGGTGAAAGTGACCACACGCCTGAAGGCACCCGAGCAGCCCATTCATGCTCAGTTTGGCCTCAGACACATCATGCCCAACCCTCCAGTCTCAGCGAGCAACCCAAACCAAAGCACTTGGGGTCAGTGGCCACCCTGCATGAAAAAGTGGCCTCCTGGGAGGCTCAGAAAAGCAGGAGCTCCTCTGGAGACTGAAGAGCATCCAAGGACTCCCTGTCCCCTGCTCCAGTTGGTTCCCTCTTGCCCTAAGAGACCCCAGGATAGGAATGACCTGCCCTGCCACACCATGCTGCATGTGATGCTTCTCATCCACAGCCTCCCACCCCGCCTGTGCAGGAGGGCTGCAGAGGATGGGAGATGCCTTCCCTCTCCTGCATCCCTCTGCTGAAGCTAACCGGGCTCGCAGAGGGTCTGGACAGGGGGTCCATAGTGTCCAGCCCCTGTTCGACCCTCCGCGCCCTTCCTGGGTCTCCCCCTCCTCTGCCTTGCAGCAGCAGAGCAGCCCTGCACCAGCCACCCAGCAAGGGTCCCTGCAAGCCACAGCGGGGACCTGCACCCAGAGCTCACCATGCTCTGGCAGCACCTCCTGCACTTTGGGTATGCGTTTTGGGACCTGGGGTGGCGCTTCCCATGGAGCAGGGCTTGTTTCAGCCTTCTGCTGAGCAGATGGACCCCAAACAAGCCTTGGCCCAGCTGGGCGCAGGCAGTGAGCTGCTCAGCCTGGGGTAACCACTGCCTGGGACACGGTTTTCCGCTGCGGTGTCCCCATCACCCCCAAAGCCTGGGTGGGAGCAGAGGGGAACCGAGCCCTTCGCGGCCAGCTCAGCCGCCTCCCCCTCCTCTCCCGAGCCGGGGGCTTGCAGCCAGCGCAGGCTGCCCAGGAGCCCGGCCGCGGAGCCCATTGTTCCCTTTGTCTGGCCTTTTGAGCACCAGCCCGCACGGCTCGAGGTGTCCCCTCCACCACGGGGACGTTCACACGCTCGGCCGCCCTCGCCACCCCCCGACCCACTCAGCCGGTGGGCGAGGGGCCGAGCACCTCCCCTAACCCCAGCCTTCGCCCCCCCAGCTGCACCCTGGGCTGGGGGCAGCTCCTCGCCTCCCCCAGCTCCAGCTGGATGCTCTCACCCTCTGAAACATCGATGAGGGCAAAGGCGAGCGCCAGCGGGCACTTTCCAGGGGACCTTACCCTCACACGGCCACCCTGCCAAAACCAAGAGGATGCACATGGCTGGAAGGCGCTCCCATGCACAGAGGGTCCACGAGCATGGCCAAGGCGACGAGCACCCAGAGCGACGTGGGCCCCCCGGCACTTTGCCTTGGAAGCTGCAGATGGTCTCGAAAGCCAAGCTGGGAGCTGTGGGGCAACGGGGCCCCCAGCAAGCATGGGCACCCAGACCTTGCCCCCTAGGCCAGACCTCAAACTGTGCGTCCCCCATGGGAGCTGAGCGACAGGGGTTGCCGGTTTCCCTCCTACCTCCAGCAGCGCACAGGGGCGATCCTTGGGGAGGAGGTGCAGAAAGCACCCCCCACTTTCTGCAGCCCAGCATCATGGGCTTCCCAGCGCCCCTGGCACCAGGACAGGCAGGGGTGGGCTTCACCCTCACCCTGCCCAGAGCTCTCCCGCCTTCACCCTCCCTTGTTCCTGGTTCTAAATCTGCTGCTTGAGAGCTCAAGAGCGAGGAAAAAAAACGTCAAACATGGGGTCGTCACCCCTCCATCACCCTCTCACTACCACCTCCTGAATCTGACGCACCTCTGCGCCCCCCCCAAGCTGCATCTTTCCTGAAGTCCCCCCGTACCTCTCCTGTACAAGCATCCTCTCCCTCCTTTCCCAGCCTTTCCCAGTTCTGAGTTGATGCTTTCAAAGAGCCATCCACAATGACTTTAAGATCTCTTTCTTAAAATGCTAATAAGTAATTTAAAGACGGACACTGTGCATGCATGGGTTTAGGGTAATTTTTTCCATGTGAATCCTTCTTCATTCATCACTGACTACATTTAATCTGCCACTTTATAGCTTGGCTATCCCGTGTTGTGCTATCCTTTTACAATATTTTAAAGACAACTGTTTTTATCGTCCTGAATAATTCTGTATAATCTGCAAACTTTCTGGCTTTCAAGTTCCCCCCTCCCCTTTCTAGCGCGTTTATAAACACATCGCACAGCACAAGCCTCACGCTGACCCCCGTCCGGGGGGAAAACTGACTCTTTGTTTCCCCCTCTTTAAGCAGATTTTAATCCATAAGAGAGCCCTTCCTCTAAAATTACTGCTCTGGAGTCTCCCAGATCACCCAGGGAGCTCTTCTTAAAGGAAGCTCGGCCCGTTTGCTCCAGCCCCAATATTCATTTTACCAATTTAGTACCAAAATAGAAGCTCTTCTGCCATCACTCCAGGGCAGTCTCAGCCCTGCCATGGGCTGGAAAACGCCTTGGCAGGAGCCCCCATGGCCATGGCCATCTGAGGGGACCCAGAGTTGTTCCTCCCCCAGTGCTCCATTCCCGTCGGGTTTCAGGCCATGGCCATCCGGGGGGACACGGAGTTGTTCCTCCCCAAGTGCTCCATCCCGGTCGGGTTTCATCTCCCAATTCTCATTTGTTGGGGAGGGATATATAATTAATTTCTTCTCACAAGTTGTTTTCCAAACCCCTCTTGCCCTGCCATATATGGGTTTGTGCTCATCACACCACCGTTTCTAATTTTTTTTTTCTATTTTCCCCTTTTAGACGCAACTTCCACGTTCTGAAGAACATATTTTTACCTCCAGTGCCCTCCTTCAATTTTCCATTTAATCAAGATTTATTTTCTTTTTTAAAACTCTTACGTTAAATGGCTGCGCGCATTTATTCTGAGCTTTAATATAATTTCCCACACCACGTGCAAGTATTTTGCTATTTTTGCTGCTCCCTTCGGCTGGCTCCTTCACTTACAAAATGTTACTGTACCGTGGGTTTAAGTGCTGGTCATTTTATGGGTGCGATGATCTGCCTCTAAGAGAGGTAAAGTGAAAGAACATAATTTATTGGACCAACCAATCAAGCTTCACCAACTTTTGGAGCTCGCTGGCCCCTTCTCATGCCCGCCAGGAGGCTGGACCCCCTCCCATGGAGCCTTGCACCACGCCACGTGTGGTGCTCGGGTCTAAATGGAGCAATCCACCTCTCACGGGCTCTCCCAAGAGCTGCGATTATTCACAATCACTAAAACTACAATTTCTGAGTAATGCCCTGATGCGACACTCAGGGTGGCAGGACCATCCGCAGCTGTAGCTGTGCTTTCTGCCCTCGCCACCCATTTCATCCCCCTTCCCCTTCGGCCATTGGTGCGGCGAGTCGGGTCAGGGAGCTAGCAGAGACCTCGTGCTGCTGCCTTCATCCCCCAGCACGGAGATTCAGAGCGGGGCAGACAGCACAGCATGACCCTCACTGACTGCATCACCTCCACCCTGCTTTGCTCGGGGGGGTCCCACATGCCCCACGCAGCCACCCCTGTGCCAGCAACCGGGCACAAACTGCCATCCACCCAGCACTGGCTACCAATATACAGTCAGGATTGATATATCCCCGCACAGCCCCATCTGTGTCCTCATACCCTCCTAGCTGCTGCCTCCCAGCCCCCGAGGGGTCCCTGCCCATCTTCCAGCATCCCCAGTGATCCCCCCACCCCCCGCGTCCCTGGGTACCAGCCAGGGCACAGCCCCCTCCCGAACCTTCCCCGGGCCACTGCCTCCTTCCTGCCCGCGCTGCACCTCAGCGCCTTATCGCAGGAGGCCCCCTCGTTACCCCCTTATCTGACAGCTGAACTTTTGCCTCCGAGGATCTCCCCGCTACCCCCATCCCGACGCAATCCAATGGGCAAACCAGAAACCAGGTTTTGGAGGGACTGCAAACGGGGATGGCAGCTGACAGGGGTCTTTCTCAGGAAAAAAAAGCCCTTCTGCGGGATGGGAGCCCCGCACCCACTCCCAGACAGACCCACGCACAAGCACCCGCCTCAGCACCCGTCCCAGTCTGCCGGGCGCAGGCACGTGTCGGGGCAGGAGCGGTGGGCTCAGGCGCTCATTTAGCACAGCTCCAGATGCTCTCGCACAGAAGTGCTCGGGCCTGGGGAGGTACCTCAGCATCCAGTGTTTACCCAGCTCCTCAGGCAGGTTTTGCAGCCCCGCTGGTGCCCACCCCTCTTGACGCCAGCTCAGGTATGTGTACACAAACGGCTGCCGACTAGTGTGGGCAGATCCTTAGCCGTCTACAAAGAGGACCGCGGCCCCCGTCCTTGGGGGCCAGCCCCAAAACCCCTTGGCAGCATCCCCAAGGCATAGGCACGTCCCCTTCGCATCCCTCCCTAGGGTGTCCCGAGGAGATGGGGGACATTCATGGCCACACCAGCCCCAAGCCCTCGTCCCTTACAGCCCTGTCCCCTTGGCATTGCCTCCAGAATCTGCTCCCTCGGCTTTTGTCACCGAGAGCAGCTGGAAATACAGCCAGGATTAGGAGTAACTGCTGCTCCCACACGGAAAAAGCAGAGGAGCACAGCTGCAACAGGGTACCCATTTGGTCTCCAAAAGGTGTTTTCTCCCCTGGTCACTGCCCCAGTAATGCAAAGGGCAGGTGGGTGCACCTTGTCAAAAATTAACCCAGGAAACAGGGATGGGGAGGGGAGGCAGCAGCAGGGAGATGGGCAGCACAGGGCTGACCCGAAACCACAGTCTCTGCTCCACACCTCAGTCCCGTTTGTCAAAAATTTGTTTCCAGCCTGGACTCAGGACAGCATCTGCAGATCTGGAGTTCAAACCCATGGGATGTGTCAGCTTCCTGACAGATCCTGTGTTTTTCCCTGGACCTGCTGCCCTCCTGCATCCCTCCAGAGCATGCGGGGCTCGCTAGGACACTCCCGCAGCTCCTATGGTCTTGGCACAGCCCGGGCACGCACCACCTCCCTGGAGCACTAAGGCCAAAGCAACTGCCCTGGTGTCACCCATAACCTCGATGAGGTGGCTGAAGTCCTCCTCCGCTGAGACCATGAAGGTGGGCACAACGAGGCACAGACCAAGCCCTGCGCTCACTGGCACCCCCCCACACACTGCCCTGGGCCCGGAGGAGGCTGCGGCGGTGCTCAGCAGTGCCACAATCACACGTACAAGAGAGAAGACCATGTTTTACCAACAAAGTCTGTTAGAGCATACACAAAACACAACATACTGCACACGATGTCCGTGTATGCAAAATAAGAAATGCATAATGCGTGCTGTGCCTGTTGCAGTACATTCTTAACTACGTAGGGCCACAAAGGTCCTGTCCCCAGCCTGCTTGGAGGATGGGCGCAGGCATTCACGTCCAGCACCTCAGCCATGGTGTGCCCCGGGGATCCTGCCCCAGGAGAGGATTCAGCCCTCCCGCCCCAGCATCCCTCCCCATGCTCGAGGCCAGGCTCAGGACTGGGACCGCCTGGCACAGAAGGATGCTCAGCACCAAGCCCCCTCACCCGCCCGCAATGCCGCTGCCTAGCAAAACTCACGCCGGGCAACTCTCCCTCGCCCACCCTCGCCCGCCGCTGCCCGTGTGCTGCCGGCTCCGGGGCTGCCTGTACCCTCACAGATACCAGGGTCATCTCGTTTCGCCTTTCACATTTTTTGGCACACGGCTGGCTTCCCTCCAGCCCTCAGGAAACTTGCCAGCACCGCGAGGTTTATGAAAAGTTTACTCTGATGGGGTGAAGAGTGCCTTCGGGTTTTTCTTCCCCCCCTCGCAAGCACGTTAGCCAGGCCGTTGATTTTAAAATACGTAAGTGCCCTTCCCGGCTCCCCCCAAAAATCCTCGGGTGTCTTGGTGCTCCCGTGCGTGTGCGGAATACGCCGGCAGGAATACAAAGAGGAGCCGTGAGCGATAGCGGCACTGTTACCATCCGGTGTGGGATCCAGACCCATCCAGGACTCCTTTGTTCTTGACTTTCTGGTTTTGTTTTTTTTAAAAAAAAACCACACAAAAAAACTTTCCTTTTATAAGCCTGAACTTTCTCAGCTGCCGATATGTTACCTTGCCACCGCCTGAACAACTGTACGCAATCCTTACCCTCTGCTTTATGTACGTTGTCATCCGCCTCCCTGTTTTCCATATTGATTTATGTTTTACGTTCTTTTCACATTTCCTTTTAACAGAGCCGGTTTTAACCAAACAGCCTTTCCTCCCGCGCCCGAGACACGCATTCTGCTGGCCAGTGAGTAATCAACTTCCAATTTTCATGCACACTCCTGTTTATATTTCCTTCCCTATTGGCTTTGTTTCTAATTAAGGTTTGTTAAATGCAAGTGAATATATGTCGTACAGAGAAATATAAAGCATGTAGATAAATAAACACCCCACACACAGGCGCATTGACGAAGGCTGCGCTTTCAGCTGCAGATCCCAAAGCACTTTGTCATGTTCATTAACAAAACCTCGCGGCTCCCTTGGGAAAGACGCTTGTATTATTTTACGCCTTGTAATTAGGAAAACTGAGGCACAGAGGAGACAAGTGAAATTACCAGCATTACAGAAAAGCTCTGTAGCAGAGCTGAAAACAGGACTCGGGAGGCAGGATCCCTGGGCAAATAACCAGAACATGGTTTTCCCCTAAACGAGCCTTTTTTTCCCCCCCATTTTGGCCCTGGGAATTTGCTGGAGCTGGTGATGGCAGCGCGGAGGTGCCTTGTGGCCAGAGCGATGTGGTGGGGTCCAGCCACTGTCTCGTTGGCCAGCAGCCGCTGTTGGGCCAGTCTGCCCGCACCAACGGGGCTCAGATCATCCGGAGATGCGGATGGTCACTGCATCCAAGCATCCCAGGGAGCCCCGGGAAAAGGCAGCTCCCAAAGAGGAGGAAGGAGTAGAGGTGCACCCGGGGAGCTGCATCCCAGGCACTTTTGCCTCACCAGCTCTCCAGAAGCCTTTGCAAGGAGGAAAAGGCCGGGACACGGCAGCTGGATGCCACACACTGTAAGCCACCATTGCAACGCCACGACACATGAGGCAGGAGGCAGCAGCAGGGTCACAGGGCGACCCTGACAAACCCAAATCAGCCCCATACGATGACAGTCACTGGAAGCATGGTGCAGGGCCCCCGTTGACCATCTCCCTGGGAGCATCCCTGTCCATGGAGGAGCATACCTTACGGTGAACCCCCCCCACCAGCACTGGCCGCCCCCTCCTCCCCGGACAAATATTCCCCATCTCTTGGGATGAGCCCAGGCGCTCATGCATCTACTCCCCGCCGCTCCCACCATGACGGCGGGAAGGTCACCCACATCTACAAGCAAGCATGCCAACGGCCCAGAGAGATGGTCAACGGGGGCCCTGCACCGCCCAGCAGCTCCTCCCAGCATGCGGGCAGGGCAGGGCGGGGTGGAGGTGGCACCCCGTCCCTGCACAAGGCGCCCGCCCGGCTCCCTCCCCTGCCGTAGTCAGCAGTGTCGGCTCTGCAGGGCCAAGCCCGCTCGGGCCCCGCTGGCCGAGCACAAACCCCGTTGTAATTGTCAGTGCCGCGGCTGATCAGGCCAGACATCCCACGTGGACACGTATGCTCCCACAAACACGCTCATCACCCCAACCCCCCCCTAATTAAAAACATACTGGGCTCATTTGAATACCATGGCTGGCTAGCGCTCTCCACTGCAACGTAAATAGTCCTATTTATGCCAAGCTCCCATATTGTAAATATCACGATGTATAGCTGGCCAACCCATGAGTCATCTCCCAAAACTCCAACTTAATAAATGGTGCCTCATCCATGTTCCAGACAAACACCGTCCCTGCAGCTCCCACCGCCCGGCGCCTCCACGCCCAAGGCCGGGGCAGCGGCGGGGACAGCGGAGCCACCCCGGCTGGGACACGGCCTCCCACCACGGGCTGACACCCGTGGCCTGCGCTGCGCCGGGATGAGCCAGGTTTCGGCCGGGCACCTTGCCCTCGCCCCTGCCCAGCCCAGCTCCCCCGCGCTGCCGGCAGGGATGGCTGCGGTGGGCTCGGGAGCGGGAAGATGGGTCCCCCCCCTGCCCGGACCCCGCCGCCCGGCCCCCACCTGCCTCCTGGCTCCGCTTTGTCTGAGCACGGGGGGGGAACTCGGCGGGGAGCCCGGCTCCTCCCGGGGACGCCGGGAAAGCCACGCCGCCAGCGGGGAGCCGGCCCTCAGCTCAGGGATGCCGACGAGGCCTTGCCGAGCTGCGCCCCGAAAGCCTCTGCCGGGCACCGGGCGCGGCGAGGCGAAGCCCGGGCATCCCGCGGAGCGGGGCCCGAGCAGCACCCGGGGACCTGCCGCGGGGGTGCCGGGCGCGGCGGGGGATGCCCGCCTCGGCGGTGGGGTGGCGGAGAGAAGGGAAACGCCGCGATCGGGAGGGTGTGGGGACGGAGGAGGCGGGGGGGACGGACACGACACAGGAGGGGCCCCCGGCTCCGCACCGGGCTCCGGCGGCGACACCTCCAGCGGGGCAGCACTTCCCCGAAACTTCGCCTCCCCTCCGGCGCCGCGGAGGGGGCGCGGCGGGGCAGGGGAGAGGGGGACAAAGTGCCCCCCCCCCCCCAAAAAAAAAGAATAGGGAAAAATCCCCGGAGCGGGGCTCGCCCTGCCCCAGAAGGGCCCCCGCCCCCGCCGCCCCCCCTTACCTTCCACGGCGGCGAGCAGGGGCAGAAGGGCGAGGGGCAGGCAGCAGAGCCACAGCGGCCCCATGATGCGCGCCGGGCCGGGCATCAGAGGCGGCGCGGCCGGCGCTCCATGGAGGCGGCGGGGAGCGGCGGCGGCGGAGCGCAGAGCCGAGCCCCCTCGTTGGGGCCGCCGCCGGCGCGGGCACGGCCGCGGGCACGGAGCGCACCGCCGGCCCCGCCGCCGCGGCCGGGCCGAGCCACCGCCGCCGCCGCGCGGGGGAGCGCCCCGCGCCGCCCGCCCCGCCCCGGGGCGCCGCGCTGCTGGCGGGGGCGGCGGGGGGCGGCGGCGGCGGCGGGGGGGGGCGGTGGCGCGGCGGGGGGCGGCGGGGGGCGGCGGCGCGGCGGAGGGCGGCGGGCGGGCGGCGGGCGGCGACTCCCCCCGCCCGCCGATGGTTTCTCCCGGCGCTGTCGATCATCCGGAGAAAGCCGTGATTTCAGCCCAAATCTTCCTCGCCGGGGCTGCCTGCGCGCCGCGAAAACCGGGGAGGAGGTTCCCGGGGGGGGTGCCCCTGCCCCCGCCCCGCTCCGCCCCGCGGCCCCGGGCCGAGCACCGCTGCGGCTGGGGCTGCGCCCGCCGGGACCCGGCCCCCGCCGCTGCCCGGCGGGGCGGGCGCGGGGCGTCCGGGGCGGGGGGCGAAGGTGGCGGCGGGGAGCGCGCTGGCTGCCGGCGGGGCCCGGCAGGAGACGGGGACGCGTCCAGCGGGACGGAAAAACCCCAAAAGGAGCTGGCAAAATCCGCGGCTCCTTGCTGGCTGGGACGGGCAGCCCCGACCCCCCGGCCCCCTGCAGCCAGCCCGGCGGGAAGGAGCAGGAGTTGCCCCCAACCCCTCTCTCTCCAGGCGGGGTCCAGCAGGGCTTTGCAGGAGGTACTAGCGGAGACCCAGCCCCACCTCTGCGTCCAAGAGCCCCGGCTTCCCCGCGTGCCTGGGAGCCAAACCGGCCCCTTGGGCACCTCATGAGCCAGCCCCTCTTCAGGACATGTGCGGCTGTTACCAGGGCCTCAGGAGGTCCCCTCTGCCACCACACCGGCACCTCCTCCTCGCCCCTTCCAGCCCGCCAGCACCCGCTTTGAACGCAGCAGTGCCCCCCTGCTCACCTCCTGTAGCTGTGCCCCTGTTTCTTCAGGCCAGGAGGAGGTCAAATGCATCCCACAGAAAGCACGAGTGTCCTGGAGGACTGTCCCAGGGAAGGTCACACCCTGCACTGGGAGCTTGAGACGAGCCATGCAAGGTTCCTAGGTCAAGAGCTGAAGAGCCTCTGGACTGCCAGGATGGATCCCTGCCCCTCAGCTCACCAAAGTGTCGAAGAGCCTGGAAAACCAGGCTTGGCTTGCTTCCCTGTCCCTCTGCACCAGCGGCTTGAACATCTTGGGTTCCCTGCCTTGACCCAACACAAGCGACTCATTTCTTGCCAACCACAGAAGTGCTTGGAGGAGGTCATGGCTCCCTGATGGTGCTGGCCATGTGCATGAGCCAAACGGGCTTTCCCAGCTCAATGTGGCCAACTGCAGGCTTGGATCCCCTCCAGGAGCTCCTGTCACACAGGTTGGCCCCACATTCAATGGAGCAGCCTCCAGAGAATCCTGTGGCCCAGCTCCGTAGTGCATGGAGAAGCTTTCATGTTTAGTGCCTCGTGAGGGTTCAGGCTTACACGGAGAGTGCTCAGTTCCTTCCAGAAGGAGGCAGAAGGACCAGGGACAGCCAGTGGCCTTGCTGCTCCCAGCTCCAGACGTGTTCCTCTGCAGGGCAAGGAGCCCAAGCATCCCTGCAGTTGCCCACCATCACAGCGCTCTCCCAGGGCTCCCCCATTTTCATAGAATCACAGAACCATAGAATCATTTTGCTTGGAAAAGACCTTTAAGATCACCAAGTCCAACCATTAACCTACCCCTGCCATCTGTAATGGTCCTCTCACTCCCCACTGCTCTGGAGCACCCAGCATGTCTCATCAGGTGTTAGAAAGCACTCACCATTTCCAAACTCCTCAAACCATCATTTCAGTCCTTCCAGATCCCAGGGCTGGTTTCGTGGTCTGCAATGTCCTCCCAGAGGATCTACCCCATTTTCCAAAGCAAGAGCCTAGAGCCCAAGAACAAGCAGCCCTGCCTGTTTGCCAGAGTCCACCCAGGCCCTCTGGATTTTCTTGCAGCTCTCCAGGGCTGCACTGCCAGGGGAAGCAGGAATTTCATCCCAAGGGAACCAGCACTGGAGACCTTCCCTCTTCTACAGCTCCTTTGAGCATCCCCTTAGGCTGCTGGAGATGGGACCTTGGACTACACAGGCTTATTGTCTGACCACCTTGGTGACTTTGAAAATCTGATGTGCCCCTTGGAGTCTAGTTTGTGCCCTGAAGATGAGTCAGTCATGAGCTGTGAGTGCTGGTGCCACCTCACGCTTTCACTCTGCTCCCAGGAAGGGCTTTCTATGACCGCCACATCCCTTCAGTGTTGACAGGAAGGCCTGCCAAGGCCTCACAGATACCCTCCCAGGCTTGCTGTTGTCAGGCTGCGACCAGCCACCCCCCCTCTGCCCTGCAGCCCACAAGCTTCTCTGATCACTGGGTCAGCAGCTCCGAGCAGACCAGCAAACATCACGAAGAACCATGCCACAGCGAGTGATGCTGGACCTCCTCCACCGTCCTTTCCGCACCTTCATCTCATTCTGCACCAGAATTTGTAGCCTACATGGAGGATGGTGGTGGCCTGGGGAGCACCGTACGTCCTCAGCCGGCCATGACAATATGAGCTGACACTCTCCTTGCTGCCATCTGGTGACAAGTGACTGCAGTACTATGTCACCCGGACCTGACCACCATCGGGCAGCTGGTCCCAGCTTGGGAGGCAAGGTGTATTGGCCATACCACACCTAACCCTTGGGCAGAACCGTTGTAGGTCGATGCTTAAACCCTGCTGCAAAGAGCATTAGATAAAGCCCTGTCTGGGCAAAGTAGCAGCGCTGGGGTTACAGCAATGGGACGGCCACCACCTCTGTTGCCCCTAGAAGTTTCTGTCAAAAGATGGTTCCCAGTCAGACAGAGCCAAAAGAGATGACATCTCGGGGACATTTAAAAATGGGTTTGATGGTGACGTATTTAATGTAGCATTTTCAGTTCCTGGTGCAGGATGAACAGGTTTCATTTGCACATGAAGCCCTTGGCTCATCACGCCTGGAGGAGGTGGCTTCATTCACCTCTGCAAGGTGAAAGGAGTGCAGCGGGGCAACGGCCGGGAGTCAAGGGAGACACAGAGGGAAGCAGTGTGAATGAAGCAGAGTCCATGCAATCAGGGATACAGAGCTGTCATGTGCAGACTCCAGGCTTGGTGCAGCCCTCTGGGGGCCGGGGGGGAGAGGTGTCACCCAAGGACCCCCAGCTGCCAGAGGGACCCAGGAGAGGCTGCTGCTTCTTGGGGTCCAGGGAAGCTCCATCCTCTGGAGCCACTTGATGAAGCTCAGTCGCCCAGTGGAGGGAGCGGGCACGTAATTTTGGATGGGAGGGATGGGGAGTGAGCCCCATGGTGGCACCTAGAGCAGTAAATCTGCTGTACAGACCCATGGAGCAGGCAGGCAGCTGGTCGGGGGCTGCGGAGAGACGCCCTGTGGGAAATGGGCACCCTTGGTCATGCCCCTGCATGCAAAAGGAAAGCTTTTCAGCTCCTGGCTGAATCCCTCGGGCTCCGAGGATCCTCGAGCTTCCAGGGGCAGGTTGGGAGGAGGCAAACACGAGCATATTTTTACAGAAATCAGAGTCTCCCTGCAGCAGCAAATCCCATAAAAGCAAAACCCAAGTGAAAAGCAGCTTCAGCTGTTCTGGCTCTGGCTGTGACGGGCTTGGCCCCAGGCCAGCGAGTTAATTCTGCCTATTAACTAATAGTATAGTATTGTCGGCAAAGATTCATTGCTAAACTTATGTTTTTAAGATATCACTTATCATTTAAACACTTAACTCTTGATCCCTGAACATGTACAGGCACCATGTAGCCCTGCAGCCATGCTGCAGATAACCAAAGCCACCGCTGGCTGGGGAGGCCGGGCAGTGTTTAACCCTTTTTCCCCTCTTTGTCTGAATGATAAATTGTCTTGAGTAGCACTTTTCAAAGCAGAGCGGGCCCTCCTGCTCAGGGGCTGCTTATTATCACCTACTTACTGCTCCCTGGCTCGGCAGGGATGGAGGAACCATTCCCAGCAGCAGGGCTTTCTAACCTCTGTGAAGGGTGTGTGAACAGCAAGAAACCCCATGGATGTGTGTGATTGCAGCCTACCTCAAGAGCGGCCTCCCTCTGTCCTTCCTCGCCTTTCCCTGTGACCCCAGGTGTGCTGCGGTCTGGTGGAGAAGCGGGTCTGGTCCTTGAGGGGGGAGGCTGGGAGCAGGGGCTCCCCACCCTCCAGGGCTGCTGCTCAGCTCAAGATCCCCAGGCCCTGATCTGTATGGCAAAGAGTCATTTTCGGGGACCTCCGACATCTCTCCCCAACCCCTTCACCCCCCCTTCCAGAGCAGACCAGCATTTTTACCAGCCATACTGGTCTCCAGCCACCATCCAAGCGGGTGTTGGCTGCAGCCCACTGCCCTCCCCACCCCACTGGGGACACTGGGGTGATGTTTCCCTGTGCAGAGTTAAATCAAGATAAAGCTTTTATACCCCTTTAGGCTTTGTGAGGGTACCTGGCCCTGGATGGCTGCGCTGAAAGGTGACACTGGAGCAGCCGACCTCACTCAACCTGTTCAGCCTGTTGGGGTCCTGCCTGGGAGGATTTAGCAGAGGAACCAGCAGCTCCTCTCCCCTTAAGCTCTTTCCTCTGGCATTTCTGAGCTCACCGACTGCTAAGTGAAAGATTCCCTGCATGTTATGAACTCTGAGGCTATGTGGTACCAGGAGCAGGGATGAGACAAAGAGGAAAGAAGGAAGGTGAGAAGATGGCACAGGTCAATGAATATAGTCCTGGGCTGGGACCCCCAGGAATGTGGCAGAGACCCAGAAAAGCTTCAGGTGAGGATTTAACCTCTTCGGGGTGGCTGCAGAGAGGAGGGAGGAGTGGGAGGCAGCCGCATTTCTGTTGCCATTGCAATGTCTGAAATCTAAGGGTTTAGAGCCTTCAGCTAAATTAGGAAGCAGAAGTCAACTGGTAGATTGCATCCGAGATTTGAAGAGTATTGCGCTCCTAAAATGAATGAAACTTTTGAATGGTATCCATGGGAACAAATTAAAGAGAAGAGGCACTTCTGAAGCATTTAAAATAGATTTAGAACTGTAGAATTGGGCAGGAAATTTTGGATATTTTGTTCAACAGCTAATTTGAACCCAGCTTATGATGACAGCCGAGCGCAGGCAGGGAAACCTCAGATGAAACAGGTAAGCCTTAGGTTAGGCACTGCAGAAATCATCTGGTCGTGGGTCTGTGTCAGCTGGCTGTCGCATTAAAAGAAACTTTCAGAGAAGTAGAGTTTATAAAAGTATCTCCTCTGGGTCTGCAAACACGTCAGGTCTTCTTGAAAGAGTTGAGATTGTAAATGAGCAGGACTTCACAGAAGTCACAAGAAAAAAATTAGATAAAGAGAAGGCGAATTTAAACAAAAACTTACAAATAACGAGGAACTCCTGACTTCCCAGAATGCAGAGAGATGTGGCAACCGAGAATACAAGTTCTTACCCTGTGTTTTAAAAAATACATAAAGGAAAAAAAGGGATTTCGATATCCAGTGGTCACCAGACTATCGCGTTATGCATGGAAGTCTCATCCCAAAGGCATTTCAGCCATCAGGCCTGACAGGCAGGAGGTGGGCTCTGGAAAATATTTTCATTTTAGTCCTTGATTATTCCACAGTTAGCCAGGAACCGCAGTAAAATAAAACTGTCCAGTAGGTAACCTCCAATGAAAACCTGCCAGGCGCTGCATACTGACAGAGGTAACAGCATGAGAGGATGCACAATTTAATTGCTGTCACTTTTAAAGGTTTGTAAAGGAAAAGGTGATGATCCAAGCTATTCTGTGGCAAGGTATCCACAGTCCAGAAGTCTTCTGGAAAAGAGTTGTGAAGCTGTTCAAAGGAAGCTAGAAAAGCTGAAAAGTCGAGCTCAGGTCTCTCTTTAATACTGTGAAATTACAGGGTGGCATCCTTGAAACTGAGAATGCTGAAATGGCATTTAACAGGAAACTGGGGAGAAAAACGCCTGTTTTTTGTCATCGCCGGTGTTAAAAACAGGAGTTTTGCAAATGCGTGTGAATGCCATGAAGAAATGCAACACTGCGTGTTACGTCCAAAGCACTCAGGAGCAAAATCCTCCAGTGCCCTGAGATGGCATAGGTTTACGAGAAGGCAAATACAGGATCAGAGGCAATGGCATGTTGGGAAATGGCTCGTTTCTCCCAAGAGGTTATTGCTACAGAAAGGCGACCCAGAGGAGGTGCAACCACATCTCCTTCCACAGCAGAGGGATGCAAAAGAGACAGCTTGTCTAGGTCTTTCCAAAGAGGAGCAAGCTAGAGGAGATGCAGTGGCATGGAGACAGCGGAACGCTGTGCAGAAAACACCCACCCCAAGGTCTGGAGATAAAAGGTCCAGAGCCAGCAGGAAGGGTGCCACGTGCTGGACAGGCATTCCTCATTTGCTTTTTGGGTGGGGGAGTACCCACTCCGTTAAGGTTTTGGTAAAATGTGACTGAGCTGGAACAAGTCCTGCAATGTGGGAGAGCCACTGGATGCGCAAGCTCTCCATGCGAATATTTACTCACCTTTTTTTCTATTGAAGGCTTATCAGCGTAATAAACTCTAGCAGCAAGTTACCCTCTCCTGCTCGGGGACAGCAGGGGATGAACATGAGGTGTGCAGGGAGAAGCGCGCAGCCTGCGGCAGCAGGAGAGCGGTGGGATGGGACAGGGCAGCATTAGCAACGCACAAGCACCGTGGAGGTGGTGGGCAGAGAGAGTTTTTGAGGAAGGAGGGGCAGGGGCTCGCAGTGAGAATGTCAGCAGGAGTAGGGGTCAGTTTGGGGCTGGGCTGAGGGAGAGGAGGCATCCCTGCAGGGCTTGACGAGTGTGGGCCATGGTGTGGGAGCGGAGACCTGCTCCGTGTTTGCCCACCGGCAGGAGATGGATCTGGCAGGCGATGGGAGGAAATGCTGCCCAATTAGCCAAGACAGATGGAGCGTGGCTGCCCCTGGAACAGCCTGTCCATCTGCTCTTTGGGTTGCTGCCCTGGTGACATGAGGGACCTGCCAGCAAAAAAGCACTCAGGTGACTCCCATCCCCTTGACATGCTGCCATGGCACCGCCGGAACGAAGCAAAGCCGGTAGAGAGGTCCCCACCATGCACAGCAAGCACAGGGGGCTGCAATGGTCAGAAAGGTCATGGTTTCATCCTTTCATCAAGCCCTTCAGTGCTGCCAATGGAGCTCTTTGCATTTTTCCACACAAGACTTGGTCCTTGGAGGTACTGGGATCCCTTCGGCCCGTTGGCATCATCGTGCTGGCTGGTCTCCGAGAAACTTCTCCCTGTGTTCCTGTGGGGACTCCTGTGAGCAGCTGGGGCTGCTGACTTCTCCTGCCCAGGGAAGTGTCCATGCCCCTGCACTGCCACAGCATGAGGGCTAAGCCCCTTGCCACCCTTCCCTGGCACCAGGAGGGGACCGGGTGTCTTGAGGGTGTTGTGGTGGCCAGTGTGCCACCACAGAGTCACACGGAATCCCAGAATCCCAGAAGGGCAGGGGTTGGAAGGGCCCTCTGGGGATCACCCAGTCCAACCCCCCTGCTCAAGCAGGCTCACCCAGAGCAGGCTGCACAGGACATCATCCAGGTGGGGGTTAAATATATCCGGAGAAGGAGACTCCACAGTCCCCCCCCGGGCAGTCTGGTCCAGGGCTCTGTCACCCTCAAAGTCAAGAAGTTCTTCCTCACGTTCAACTGGAACCTCTTCTGCTTCAGTTTGTGCCCATTGCCCCTTGTCCTGGCTCTGGGCACCACTGAGAAGAGTCTGGCTCCGTCCTCATGACACCCACCCTGAGCTCCCCCAGCCTTTCCTCATAGGGGAGATGCTCCAGTCCCCTCATCACCTTTGTAGCCCTGGTCTTTGCAGCCCAGCCTGTATGGGAAGTCCCAGGGAGACCCAGAGAACCAAAGGGCTGTGGCCTGAGAGTGCTTGTAGGAGGCAGAGGGTGTGTTAGCAGGATTAGCAGGGTTAGAGAGACCTGGCTGAGCGCTATCTGTAAGGGAGAGTTTGCAGGGCTTCTGCAAAGGGCAGTCCTGCTCCACAGCCCCTTGGCGCCCTTCAGAGCAGCCAGACGCACACGGATCAGTGCAATCTGTTCACGTCATCTGCTGGGCTTTCCAAAGGCTTTCCTTTGAGTCCTTTGCCAAAAGATTTTTAAGGAAAGGAAGCAGCCAGGGGATACAAGGAAAGTTCCTTGTCTTTTTAATTGCTTAGGAGATGGTAGCAGAGAGGAGTAAGTAGCAAGCACTGTAAGTGGAAGGAGGTCACCAGTCGGTCCTGCAGGGTCCAAGCTGGGACCCGTCCTCTTCAACAGCCCCCAAAGTGGCAGGAATAGGGACAAGCAAAGAGGTGACAGGGGACAAGGAATGCACATCGGGAAAACAACGGCGACCTCACTTGCATGGTGACGAGCTGGCTGCGCTCTGTCTTTTCCCATAAATGAACCCAGGCTGTCAGATTAAACTTGTGTGAGGTTCAGGGCCAGGTTCAAAAAGATTGGGGTTCAGGAGTAAAAGAAGTGATTTTTCATACAGATGGGAGATGAACTGTGGAGCTCCTCAGCGGACCTGTGGATACACAAAATTCACAAGGATTCCAGTGGAGACTGGAAGAGTTCTTGGAAGAGAGATCCAGGAATATATAACACATAGGGAAACCCATAGAAATTAAAACAGTTGGGAATTCTTCACTACAGACCCTTCTGGGCTCATGCTGCTCCCCAGCCTGGCTCCCTTCTGCCATTAAAACCCTTCCTGGCCCCATGGGAGCTGTCATGGATGCCCCATGGGCTACGCCAACCTCTGGGCTGAGCCACTGCAGATGCTCCCTGGCATCGACACAGCCCCGGTGCTCTGATGGGGACCTCAGCGCATCCCTGCTGACTGGCTGCCAGCACCATTCATGCTCAGCTCAGCTCCTGAGACTAAGGCTGCTATAGCCCCTTACTCATCTCCAGGCTGCTATCAGAGAGGTCTTTCATTTGGTTTTAATTAAAGCAACTCTTCACTTTTTCCTTTCTTGAGCTGGTTTTCATTCTGTCTGGAGAGCTGGGACTGCCAAGAACCAGAGCTGCTGCGTCGGTGCTGGGCTGGGGACATTCCAGGAGACCGAGCGCAGGGCACTGGAGCAAGGGAGGAGGAGAGGAGCAGCTGGCGGCTCTAAGGGGGACCAGGGCTGCTCCATCCCCTGGAGGCACAGCAATCACAGAAGCCTCCACCCTTGGGATACGGAGTCAGGGATGGGTCAGGCTGGCTCTGTGCTAAATACATTGCTCAGCAGGCATACTGAAGGGGAAATAAATCAGCCCCTTATTTACCTGGGAGGACAGATACTTCTCAACTGTTTTTTAATTTGGAGTCAATTTTCAGGACCGGCTGCTCAGATGTCTCTGAGATAAGTGATCTGCATTGCTCTGAGTTAAACAGGATTTTCCTTCTTTTCAGACCAGCAAAACTGTGCTCTGTAAGTGGATGTTCCGCTAATGAGGTGTTAAGTGTAGAAAGAATCACAAGTACTTGAGGGCAGATCCAGCTGCTTCTAAAAACCCACAAGTAACACCAAGATTGTCCTCAACTTGAACAACTTCAGACAAAGAAACTGTCCTGGGGGCAGGATCAATAAAAAACTGGGAAATACAATCACAAAACCAGGGCCGTGTTTCATGCTACAGCTGCATGATGTGGCTGCATATGTTCCCTTTCCTCAGGCCAACAGAGGAGTCCGACGACAAGGGACGTGCTTGGAGCAGACACAAACAGTGGCTTTCGGCTTGCAGAGCACAACGAGGGACCTTCTGGAAACAACCTCCCCAGCCCTGAAATGCCACGGCTTGCTGAAGAAATGGCCACAAAGGATCTAGTGGATCACATCAGGGAAGTTTAGCACAGGTATCTGTTCCCCAGGGAGAAGAGATGCTGTTTGGGCTTGAGCTACGTACCTGGCTTTCTTGCCAGCCTGCAGTCCTTAGCAGTGCCTGCACTGTTCCAGGACTGGCCCTGAAGCCAAATTTATCATCTGCCTGCTTTGTTTGCCTTCAGAGCAACCCAAAACCCCAGCTGCGCCTGTACTCAGTGGCGCTGTACTCTGTCCCTCAAAGCAGAAGCCCCAGACGTCTCCATCCATCCCCTCTGCCTTGCAGCAGCATTGCTCTTCGCCCGTGTGGAACAGGCAGCCCACAAGCAGCAGGGCCTGACGCCACCTGGCACAAGGGCAGAGGGATACACAGGCAAGGGGGATGCGAATGCGACACGCTGGGCTTTGCAGGGACCTCGTCTTCAGGGCACTTCCACATCACAGCATAAGAAAATCATGAGGGTATTTCCTGAAAGGGACCTCCTTCATCTTCTGCCATGGATGCAGGCTCAGCTGGCACTTCAGCTCGACATCAAGGTTAGGGAGAAAGCCCACAAGGAGGGTGGAGAAGACCAGGTGGGGCAGAGCAGTGCAAATGTCCTACAGGTGCAATGTCAGGATGCAGGGATGTCTTAGCGGGGGACCTGAGCATGGTAGATGGAGGAAATGTGGGAGAAACACAGCAGGTTCCCTCAAAACAACCCTTGGCAGATATCCTGCTGGCTGGACATCCCCGAGTGACGGGTGAGGTCCACCCTTGGGGCAGATGGTAGCACACCATCAGGTCCAAGACTACTCAAGGGCTGCAGCAATGTGAGGAAACCTGGAGTTGCAGAAAATCCCCTGGAGGGTTTCCAGGACTTGGCCAGACACAACCACATCCACCCCGATCCAGTGCTGATGACAGTCCTGCTGCAAGGGGGGCTGGACCAGAGTTCCCGCATGGCTTACCACCACCACCTCTAGGATTTATGTGTATCTCATGAGCTGACCTTCTCTGGGACACAGACGCTGGCTTTGAAGCAGAACACGGAACCTTGTGGCACCTGAATCTGTTGCTGTCCCGCTGCTGCAGGACATTGCCCCTGGGCAGGGCAGCCCCCCCAGGCAGCAGAGATACGAGAGCTGGGAAGAAGGCTCCAGCAGCAGGACCCTCACTGCCATTGCAGCCTGGGACAGCACTTGGCATCAGCTGAGAGGTCACCAGTGTGGACAGAGCCCTGGAAATAAGAGAAAACCAGCAGAAGGCCAGCATCTCTTGCAGCACCAAGGTTTATCTTTAAAAATAACAATGACAGCACCCCCATTTTTGTGGAAAATACCCACCGGGTGCTGGGATCCTGCATCCTCAGGTGCCTGACGGTGCTAGGCATCCTTCGGGAGTTGAGCTGTGTTATCTGATGATGGGGGATTACGCTGTGAACGCCACTCGTTGGGGATTGTATATTAACAGGATACGCTCAGCTAGCTGACAGGAAGCAATAAAGTAATTGGAAGGGGACTAGGAGCGAGCGTGTGAGTTCCTGCGCCTGTGTTAAATCTCGGCGCTAGATAAGCAAACAGCGCAGCCCCAGAGCAGGGAGGAGAGCTGCCAAGAGGGAGTTGGCCGCTGCCAGGAATCTCCAGGAGCTGCCGCAAGTCCAGCTTGAAGGCGGCATGGAGACCAGCGGGATTGCGATTGCAACCCTCCCAGCCCCTGCTTAGGGGTCCGGCCTTGCAGCGGGCGGGTTGGTGGGTCCTGTCACTTGTCACCCCGGTTCTGCACGGGTGGAAAGGGAGCATCATTCAGCAGCCAAGAGACCCTGATGCTTGCTTGCTTGCCTGCAGGAGCCCAGCCCACTGGCCTTTCAGGGGCTCCGGGAAGGAGCCACTCCTCCCAGCATATCCAGTGCTGGAGGAGGAAGGGGAGGAAAGCCAGGACGAGAAATACATGCAACTGCAGGAAACCAGGCTGTGAGAGCTGCCGAGCGAAGGGCGAGCCAGAGACTGCCTGCACCAACGAGGGGGGCTGTCGGAAAACATCAGGCACTTCGCATTCAGCCGCTGGCGCAGATTTAAGCGCCCAGCTGGGATCCTGCCTGGGGGAAGCGGTGTCTGCCGTGTCTGTGTCAGCATGGCATGCCAGCCCTTGCCCAGCCTCCCACGTCCTGCCGGAACCAAATACAGCAGAAGGTCAGCATCATTTTTCTCTCTCCGAGAGGCTTTGCTGGCCTCCAGGAGGGGACGGCTGCAGGCCCCCTGATACAGTCTCTGGTCCTTGTCATCAGGGATATGCTTCCACACCCTGTGTGACTGCCCAGGGAGCTTGCTGCCATGGGACATGAGGGCTACGGAAGTGTCTGTGTCTGGTGGAGGCTGAAGACACCCAAAGTTCTCTCTTCAGAAGTAAAAACCCCAGATATGCTGCCTTCCACCAGAGGCAAAACCCCCCCAACCCTGACTCTTGATGGGTGTTGAACCTTTTTTCACATGTGTTAAGGGCTCCTACCTAGGCTGACAGGCAGGACATTTCCCTTGGCAATGGATTATGTCAAAAACTGTATCTCGCTGCAGGGCACCTAACACTGCTTCTCTCAGAGAGGGTCCCCTGGTGCACAGGGCAGGGGTCCAGTGGACGCTGGGCACTCCTGCATCCCACCAGTGTGCTCTGCAGGGGATGAGCACTGGTGAAGAACCCACAGTCCTGCAGCTCTGCTATCAGGAGGCTTCCCTCGAGGCCGAGAGCACCATGCAGGTAGACATCTACACATATGGGACAGTAAGTCCCTGATGGTGCTGTTCATGAGCATGTGGGTTGGATTTATGGGGCATCACAAGTCCTCCCTGCTGAGGAGGCAGTGGCGAAAGCACCAAGGGTGTCAGAGAGACACAGCAAGGTTGGGCCACATCCATGTGTTTCACCAGTCCCTCCCTGATCAACGTTTGTTGATCTGGTCCAGCAGACCTTCACGTGAACCCGGCCCTGGGCAGTGGTCACAAGTGTTGGCGCCCGGGGCTGGTGCAGCCCCTGCCTGTAGCGCTGTCTTGAGCCTCAGTCTTGAGTAAGCGCACATTTTGCCTTGTGTTCTGTGACCTCCAGCAGCTCTGGTGCTCAAAGGAGAGCTCCCCACCGAGAGCTGGTAAGCACCACGCAGACCTGCAAGTCAGGGTGGTGGTCTGCCCAAATGTGCTTGAATTTAAGGTAAGTGCAGGCTGAACTGGTGGGGTGGAGAAAGTCTCTCTGGTGCTGGCCAGGGGATCAGAAGAAGCGGTTGTAGATACGGAGGGAAGTTCAGGGCTGGATGACAGCGGTGGGGCAGGAGAAGGAGTGGAGAGCTGTGACCTGCCTTGAGCTCTCATGAACTCTCTGACCATCAAGGGCATTAGCGCAGCCCAACAGTTTGTTAACATCAGAGCTGGGTGCTGTGGTGTGTGCAATGGAGGGCTCCAAAGTCACTTGCTGCTCAATATCCAGAGCTCCATCCTCCTCAGTCCACCAGCATGGTTCTCCACTCACATGAGCTCCCAAGCTTCAGCAGAGCGATGGGCATTGCAAAGGGCTCAGAGGGCAGCAGAGGTGGTGGAGTCTTTCCCTCCCCACTCATCCCCCAGGACTCCTGGTTCCATGGACGTTTATCTGCCAGGTCTCTCTCATCTTCGCTGAGAGATGGAAAAGAGGAAACACCTCCCTTCTCCGTCTGCAGCTCTTAGTGACCTTGTTATGGTTGAGCACATGGGTCATAGCACACCCCCAGCTGCACACCTCTGCATGGGAGGGAGCGGAACGGGGTGTCTGCATGGTAGGGGGAGAAACATGGCAAAGCCAGCTCTTGGGGAGGGGGGCTTTGCTGTATGCTGGGGGAGCACTCTTCCACTGCCAGAGACAGGCTCCTCTGCAGGAGGAACACAATGCATGGGGCGTTAGGTGAGCTGAGCTGAAGTGAAACAGCTTGGGTGTTTCTCAGCCTTAAGGGCTTTTGGGCCACCGGTAGGGAGCAAGAAGGTCTAGGACTAGAGGTGGGAATGTACAGCCTTCACTGGCTTATTCAGCCTTGCGAAATGCAGATTTATTGGGGGCAAGAGGAGCTGCCCAGGGCTTCTTTCCCTGAGAGTGATGGCAGGGGAGCAAGCCAGGAGGTGCGCACATGCGGGGGACCTGACAGCTCCCTTCAGAGGCGCGGTGCTGTCATGCACTCAGACAGCATCCCAGCCTTGACGTGGAAAGCAGGGCTGACACCTCCTCCTGTGATGGCTTGTGGTATAGACTGCAAGGAAGTGGACGCCTTCCACGGGTCATGTCCAGCGCGTGGGGAGGAGGCACCGCACACAAGCTGGGGGTTTTGCTCTCTGACTGCACTCACTTCGCCTCGCGGGCCCCATTGCACTGACGCTGGATCCCAGTAGAGTCACCAACGATGTTCCTGTGCCCCTCCTTCCTCCCACATGCCTCACACAATTTTTGGAATAGCCAGGCAGGACAAACGCAATTTGTTCTCCCACCTGTGGAAGAACTGCTCCAGCTGGCTCCCCCAAACGTGCCCGCAGCCAGCCACAGCTCCACCTTATCTGATGGTGATGTTCGGCAGCTAAATGGAGCCTACCCGTGCGTCCTTCTCACAGACCTTTCCTTCCCCAGCGTGAATGGACCAGGCTGTGCTGGTGAACCAGCTGACTGGCCGGGTGGATGCAGGGGTAGTCCCCAGGGCCTGAGAGGTCAGACTGGAAGCTCAGGCTGTGTTGTGTACCCCTTTGCACTGGCATCACTCATCATCAGGCTGGTGTGGGTGCCACGTGGTGCCCTCCAGAGAGGCTGTTCATCCTTCATCTTCCTTATCTCCTTCAGTCCATCACTGTTTGTGTCTCGCCCTGGCTCACCCTGGAGAGCCCTGCACAGACTGTCTGACCTTCATCACCAGCTTGGCACCAGGACTTACCCGACCTGCTCATGAGTCATTTCTGCAGGCAGCAGAGAACAGCATCCTGCAGATAAAGGACATACCTGCTTCCATCCACCTCTAATCTCAGGGCTTATGGAGCTCCCCAGGTAGGAAGTAGTTGCCACCATTTCAGCCCTGCATGCTTTCCCAAGCCTCAGTGACCCTGATGGGATTGCCCAAAGCTGCCACATCCCAACCTCAGCCCCAGTCCTGCTCTCGTCTCTCTGCTCCATTGCCTCTTGAAGAGACCTACTGCAGCCCGAGGCACCCTGATCCCCTTTGCTTCTCCAGCACTTTGTCCTCCTTCCCTGACATCCCCACCCAGCTGCAGCAAAGAGATGCTCTCCCAGTGCATGACCCAACCACATCACAGCAGAATTGGAAGGGCTCCTGGAGCACTGGCTTCAGGCCACCAGAGAGGAAGGACCACTCCCTGGATTGGACGGGTGCCAGACTAGAAAGAGACACAAGCTGCCTTCACTGCAGTAATTAAATCTTCAGCCCATACAAGAGAGAACATCACGTCTTCCCCGCTCTCTCCATACTGCTGCAGGACGTGCAAGTCACTGGCATGCTAGATCAGCACACCAGTCCTCCCCATGAAAGGCAGAAGACTTAGGCTGGGCTTATGGTGCTTGGGCTTCACTGCCTGCTGTGCTTTCCAAAAGCACCCACGTTGGCCTAACCTTCATGACCTGCTCACCCACGACCGAGCACTGCGGAGCAGCTGCCGTGGGCCTGGAGAAGCAGAAACAAATCCCTGGTGTAGACTGACTCAGTTCAGCCACAGTCTTGTACTCACCAATGTGCAGTGCAAAGAGAGCTGAGGCTGCAGGGAAGAAGAGGTCCCACAAGTGCAAAGCCATGGGAGACAGCACCTAGAAGTGGGAATCGACGTGTGTTATTTACTGAGCCACCTTCATCGCCTGCTTCTAGGGAGGAGCAGATGGTTTCTCCAGACCAGACTAAAAGTATCCCTGGATTTTCCCTGTCTTGGGAAGAAACTCGAGTCCTGGTAGCTTAGCTAGTCTCCGTAGGGGCTAAAGCGCTGCCTTACAGACATGGGGATATCCTCGCCCTGCCTGGCCGCCTGGCTCCAGGCTCTGGAAGCTGCTGCCCACCTTCTGCTGCGGCCCCACGCATGGTTCCTCCGCTCCTGACAACTTCTGGTTTCCAAGAAGCATCAGGCAGCTGCTCCCCCTCTGACTGTGGGATGGCAGATAGGACTCCCTCCTTTTACCCTCATTGGCATGAAATGTGCCATTGCTCTGGCTGCTGGGGGCCGGGGAGTGCCGGATGCCTGTGAGCCCCCCCGCAGCCCCACAAGGCGCTCTCATCCCCCTGGAGCTGTGCAGCCGGGCTACGATGCCCAGGCACGGCTTGGCTGGCATGGGGCTGGCACCATCATGAGCACACTGGCTTCCAGGGGGCCGGGTCACCCACACCCTCCTGCGGTCCCACTGGTTCCCACCAGGTCCCAACCAGCCAAGGCACCATCACACTTTTGAAGGGTGCCCAGGGTGCCAGCATGGCTCTTCTGCCTGGAGGCACCAGGGTCTCGCCCTGCCCACCCCGCTGCCCTGGGAAGGCTCCCCCCACTCCCGTCTCATCCTTGGGGGCCAAGGGGGCGGCCAGCACTCATACAACCCCTGCCAAAACTGCCTCCCCTCCCCCCTGAGCGAGACCCCCTCCTCACAGCGTCGGCAGAGCTGCATTTACTACCGGGCTCTGCACTGGCGTGGCTCGGCCTTTCTTCCTTTTCATCCCTTTCTCACTCCCTGAATGCGCTTTGCTTGCTTTGGCGGCGCGGGGCAGGGAGAGCCCCTCTCCCCGCCCCCGCTCCCGGAGATCCCCCCCAGCAGATGGGGCCGGGATATGAATGTGCACGCAGCGAAGCCCCTAAGAGGATTTGTTGGTGCCCCTTTCATCACGAGCCTTTGTGTGCTGCTCCGCTGCAGTGGGACGCCCCCGAGTTCTCCCCCAGCTTCTCTCCCTTCCACTCCAGAAGAAAAGAAAGTGCCTATAAAGGCCTTGTTTGTCCAACTTGTTTGAGGGGACCATATTGCTGTAGGTGCTGCGGGTCTGGCGTGACAGCGTCGCCCCTTTGAGAACGGGTGACGTGCGGCTCCCTCCCGGGAGGGTCCAAGCGGGCGGCTTAGCCAGGCGCTGGGAAAAAAAAGGTTTCAGTTGCATTTCAATGTCCATTGAACGCTGAATCTCCAGTGATGGTTTTTCCAGGGGCTCTGCAGGCAGACAAAGCCCTGCAAGGGCCACCGAGGTGGAGGCTGGGAAGATGCTGTGTGCCCGGTGGTGGGAGGAGGGCCTGCTAGCCCCCCAAAATCCCATCCGGGGAAGCCGAACAGCACCGGCAATGTTGCTTTTCCTATGACATCTAGTGGCAAAGCCAGGGAAGGAGGAAAATGTCAGCTGCATTTTCCTGGCTCCAGCACAGCCGCCTCCTGCTGCGGCATTTTGCCCTTTGTATTGCAGCAGACAGTCCCCAGTTTAAGAGGGGAGCAAACCCCAGCTGCACAATGGCCTCGGCTGCTCAGGGATGTCAAAGACCCCACCCAAAACGTGCGCTTGCCCCCATGCCTAGTCTTGGATTGTCAGGGCACACAGCAGGGCCCCGAAACATATACCTGGGCTGGAAATGGAAGTACACACCAGCATACCTATCGCCCTTCTAGCTCCAGACCGTGCTCCGACACGTCCCTGTGTTTGCCTGCCAGCCACTCCAAGGCAGCTACGTGACACGTGTGTCAGGACCAGGAAAATTTCCAATTCAAGTGCAGTACACGCACTGGGTCTGGCAGAGCAGAAAAATGTTTGCAGCAGCTGGAGGCGAAGTGACCCTGCTCCACGAAACCTGGCTCTAAGGGTGCTTGCAGGGCATCGCGCCCTGAGTGAGGTGGCCTCTGAGTGCACGTGGTCCTGGCTGGGACCAAATATTCTGAAACTGAGAATTCTGTGATTCTACAAATAACAGCCTGGGCTGTTTGACCGAGCTGCGTAAAGGTGTTGGCACAAGCGTCAATACCTTGCCATGCACCGGAAAATCCACTCCAGAGAGAGCACATTGAAGTGCTTAATCATTAACGACTCTGCTACAGGGCTTCAGTGCCATTTCTGACTACTTACTACAGAGCAGAGGACCCATGTGGCTGGACCGTGTGCTGCCGATAGCTGATGGACATTATCCCAGGCCAGAAGGGAGGAGCACTGAGCCTAAGACCTCTTTTGCACAGCCTGTCTCTTGCGGCCGGTCACCTCCATGTGGCAAAGCGGGCATGCAGGAAGATGCAGATGCATCGGGGCATGAGGGCTGCAGGACCACACTGATGGTGGCACTAAGGGACCAGAAGCAGGGATGAAGGAGGGTGCTTCGGTGGCCCTGAGCAGAGGCAGAGCTGCTGTAACCCTTGCTGAAGCTCGCGTGCTGTGCCGAGAAGCTGTACCAAGTTGTTGTGCCGTGCTGCCAGCAGCCAGCCATGCAGCTGAGCCTGGCCCACGGGGCTGGAGGTTGATCTTCCACAGCTGCAAATTGCTAGAGAAAACCTGGGGGAACACTGCCTGTCCCCTTTGACACTTCAGTCCCTCCAAGCACTCCTAGGCCCAAGCGCTGTTGCAGCAAAAACTATGGTCAAGGAAAAAACCCAGACACTTAACAAGAAATGCAGCTTGGGGAAATAGCAGCTATTTGACAGCACCCACATTTTAGTGCTGGCAGGAAGAAAATGAGCAAAACCCAGAATGACACAAACTGCCTTTAAAAATTAAAAACACTGAATCCAGAATCAGAAGCCAAAATGCGTTAATAATAAATGGGTGATGTTTCTGTCCTCCTGGGCTCAGGGTGCTCGGACGCCCCCCCAAGTCCTTGGGGTCATTCAGACACATCCAATGTTCCCATAAAGCATTTACTAAGGGAAGAAGAAAACAAGGGAAAAGGCTGAAAATGGAGCATGAACCACACAAGACCATCACGGGAGCTGTTGGGTGATGCGGGAGTCTGCCTGAGGAGGAGGACAGGCCTCCTGGATAACCCCAGCCTGCCTTTCCCTGCTCACTCATGCACCGCATCCTCCCCTGAGGTCCCAGCCTGGCAAGGGGCAGGGGCCTCTGTCTCCTTTGCCTTTTGGGGTGATCACTGGTGGCTGCATGTTGGGGCTATGAAGGCAGAAGGGTGCTGCGCCATTTCACTAGCTCCCCTGGCATTTGCTTCTCCTTCAGAAAGACTTTTCTTTTCCCTTTCCCTGCTTGGTGCGGACATGGGTCCTCTGAATCAAAACAAAACAGAGATGAAATGCTGAATAGCGAACCACTGTTTGGCCTATAGCTTTAGCCCCCAGGACTTTAGTCCTTCAGCAAGCCTGAGGGACAGACATGATGGAGCGGAGACCAAAGGACTGAAGAGCGGCCAGGACTCACCCGGAGCCTGGGGACAGAGTCAGGGCAGTCACGGTGAATCCACATGGACATTAGAAAGGGCAAGTGCCGAGTGCTGCACCTGGGGAGGTCGAACCCCATGCACCAGTACAGGCTGGGGGCTGACCTGCTGGAAAGCAGCTCTGCCGAGAGGGACCTGGGAGTCCTGGTGGATGACAAGCTGACCATGAGCCAGCAGTGTGCCCTTGTTGCCAAGAAGGCCAATGGTATCCTGGGGTGCATTAAGAGGAC
>BOSO01012377.1:2594-53437 GCA_018403395.1 Gorsachius goisagi | reverse complement strand
TCTTTTCCAACCTCAACCATTCTATGATTCTATGATTCTGAAATGTGTGGGTAACATCTTCTCTCCTGCAGTGCAGGTGACAAGTATTTTCAGGCTCTACAGTAGGGTTAGGCAAAATTCCCTGGAATTGTCTTTGTCACCAAGGGGTTGCATGCTTGTTTAGCTGGAAAACTCTTCAAGACTTGAATGAAAATATACCACCAGTGCAGTGAAATTCAGTCTGCCTAATTTATGGGTGGGATTCAACCTGCCTAAATCTACCCAAGTTTAGCTATAAACAACTAAGCCCTGCTAACTCCCAGGGAGCTACTCAGCATGTCTGTTTTCCAGGACAATCCCAGTTAATTATTAATCTGGAGTGAAGCTTTCCCTTGTAGTTCTCCATGGAGCCTCCATGTCTCTGACATTGCTGGCACGGTGGCGCAGCTTCAGCTGGAGGACTGAAGCATGCTTTCTCCCCTTGCAGAAATGTCAGTGCTTGTGTGGGATGCTTGAGATGCAGTTCATGTAGAGTACAGCCCAGGGATCCTGTCTTCTGGTAGGATGCTTGCATGAAAGTGGGAAGTATCTTTAATTCTCCCACTGATGGATTTGGCTCTAGGCCTTGCTATGGGAAACGGGCTGAATACTGGTGGCTCTTTGCTTTTACTTAGATAGTTGTAGATAAAAGGAGGACACCTATTTTCCCAGTGCACTTTTTGTATAAGAGCCTGGGAAACTTTTAGACTAAATAGGAAGGTACTTTAGGGAACATAAGCAGACCTAAAAGTGGCCTATTGACTGGACTAACTGTGTGTAGCTTATGAGGGTTGTAGCGGTCTATATTCAGCTTTAATCAAGATCATGAGGTTTCATTTATTTTAACATTTCTTGTGTATACCTCATCAGAACTGGGAACCAAAACACATCCTCCCTCCTCTTCCTCTTTTCTAACCATGAGCCCAGTCTTGCTTATTGAGGGTCTCTTTTTCCATTCCTTCTTCCTCCTGTTCTCTGTATACGTATGAAAAAACCCTATCCCTTAACAAATCATTTATCAAGGCAAAATATATTTTTATCCTTCACTTCTCATCTGCTCAAGCTGACAGGTACTATTATTATGATGATTGACTGTGCATTGACATAAGTTGCTCTGTTTTCTTTTTTGGAAAGAAAATGCTAAAGACTGGAGCATTTTTTTCCTTTTTTGTTCTACTGTTGAAAGAACAGCTTATTTAAAGAAGCATAACAACTCTCTTTCTCTGAGCATTTAATGAATCACTTCCATCAGCCTGAGGCTTTGATTCCTGAACTTTGCATGTAAGTGCTTCATTGCATTTCTTCTTCAATTTGATGGCAGTGTCACTGCAGATGAAAACACTGAAGAGGAGCAGGAATCCAAAGGTATGAGGGGTAGATACAATTGAATGGCTTCTGAGTGGTCAGACTCATACAAATTTCTGAAGTAGAAAACGCTTTTGACAGAGAAATTACACTTGAAAACACCATCCCCCTGTCTTCATTAAGAGCCCTGTTACAACACTTTTTTTTGATTTGAGACACTTCTATTCTGCTGCCAGCTATTAGAGATGAAACCTCATTAGGATCATCATTAAAGACTCTGGAAGTTTTTGACTTCTGCTGCTGCTGTGGGTACTGACCTTACTGGAGAGAGGATATGAGACTAGATGAATCCACAGTTTGACTGTGGTTTTAGGGGGGTGTCTACACTGCAGTTGCCTTCATATTAATCTCTTGAGGGCACAGGAGATGCCCACTCCCATATTTGTAAAACATAGTGTGGCTAAGAAGCCTATGTATTCTATTTCAGTGTTTTGGTGACATTTCACTTACAATCTCCCTTCTGAGCTCTACTTCTGCAGGTTTTATTCCATAATAAATTATTATTATGTGTGGATAGATTCAGCTTTGAGGACTTCTACGTAATACTCTGGGTCAAGTTCTTGATGAAGGTGGAACTCAGTTCTATGAAGAAAACCAGGAAGAGGATTTCACAGTTTATCACTTCAATATAGGCCTTACATGGTACACAGGCTTGTGCCAGCTCTTTGCCTCTGGCTGAATTACACTTTAAGACCTCAAGTCAAAAATGCAAATTGAAAGCTACCTGGAAAGGCAAGTTTGGGAAATGTTCTACTTGTCTGGGGATGAGCTTGTTAAGCAGCACTGGCTGCTTTATCACAAGAAATGAGACCATTTGCTTTAAGTGATGCCTAAAAGAGACACGAAACTACTTGATCTAATTGGAAACATTTGATAGTAAGTATATTCATTTTTTAACACAGGCAGGATGTTCCATCAGTATGGCTGGAGAATTTTAGCAGGAGAGCTTTGTGATGGTTAGGTAGGTGGGGATTTCTGCCATTTATTACTACAATTGTGGCAAAGGTAGTAGTAAACCTTTATATTTCATTTATTCCAGCAGGATAGACACATAATGTCACAACATCTATGGTTATCACCATACTATAAGAATACTATACTATAAGTCTTAGTTGCTTATAATTTTGGCTGAAATTTGCTAGGGTAGTGATCTGCCTCTAGCTGAAATGTTTGGAAAATTTCAGCTCATCAGTCTGCAAGAATGGAGGTAGAAAAACTGTTCCCAGATTGGAACTGTTCCCAGTTGTGCTCCAACAAAATCAGTGCTTGGAGCAAGGACTTGGAATCCAGCAGTGAGATTCTCTAGTGCTGAGGATGGGGCTTTTACCTCTTCCATCAGTGCTAGTTCAAATTTGATCAAATCACAGTTGCTGACGATATCTTTGGAATGAATCATTTGGGTCAGCTGATCATTGAAAATAAGCTAAAACTTTATCTCATGGTAAATTTTAAAACAGAAAAGGAAAATTACAGTGCAGCAAAAATATTGCCTTTTAACATAATAGAATGTGGTGTAGTCTTCTGATTTTCTCTACAGATGTTTCCCTTCCTTCTGTCTTTTTATTTTTGTATTTGTTTATACTTGGGCTGAGTTATGTTTCCCTACTAACATCAGTGAGATCTAACTATGTGCTTAAAAAAGTTGGGTCCAGATTTGCTATCTATCCCATTCTTCAGTGATCAGTACACACTTGCTTGAAATAATGTTTTTATTGTTCATAAAACATATATTTATTTACAAGTAGTACTAGTTTGTTTAAGTTTAAAGACTTCCAGAATGCTTATGCTTGTGTGTATACATTGTCTTGAATAATATTTTTATTTTAATAAATTATAAAACTTTTTAGCACATGATCATTTATTAATAGAAATTGCATCCAGGTTCATTATATTAAGGAAATATTGCATTTAAATATATTTATTTCAGTCATCTATGAGAATTCTGTTAACTGTATTGTATCAATATACAAATGATACCTGATCTCCAGCTAGCATATTTTACCACTAGCAGTTATTACAATGAATACTGCATAGACCACACAGAGCTCTGTCCTTCTCTAATAAGTTGCATTAACTGTAACATGTAGGAAAATTATACAATATGTTTGTATTTTATAAGTGTATCTGGATTTAACCTGCACTTAGGTACTTCAAGAATTTTTTAGTAGGAGGTAGCATGTGCTATAAAGCTTTAATAGGATGTAAAATGCTTCATTAAGCATTATCTAACATGTCTAAAACAAAATGCAGGCTAAAGATGTGGTACCTCGAATGTTATTATCATTTCCCTGAGCATCGTATGTATAATTACAATCCCAAATTATTAATTTCCACACTTAAATTTAAGCAGAAAATGAAGTTCTCTGATTGACTTCAGAGTATAAATATACTGCAGTGATTGGGAATAATTAAGGTTCTGATGTCTTCATGTACTTTCCTGCAGATGTTTGGAGTCCTGTTAGCTTTAGTAGGGTCCATGGGGGAGAACAGGTCTGCTTAGGCAGACTGCAGCTTGGTGCTGTGCCTCAGACACAGCCACATGTGCTGGTTTTTAGAGCTTGGGGGAAGGAATAGAGTTTTAAAAAAGACTGTATTTTGAGATTTGATGGTTTTCAGGCACAAGACCAGCCAACTACACCTGACAAAACTCATATTTTATAGAGATTATTTTTCAATCTTTTTGCCATTTTTCTTTCTCATGGCTGGAGGAAAGTGAGTGAATGACAACACTGCCTTATAATTGATAAAATGAGTAGACATAATGAGTTATTCAGATCCTCAAAAATAAACCTGAAAGTTGTGGGATTTTTTCTTTCTTGATGCTTTGGCTCAGTGCTAAGAAGTGCTTGAAACAGGGACTAATCACTTCCCCTGCACATGTACGATCTTAAATATTTCTATCCAGATTTTTTTTACAATCATTACAAAACTCAACAGTATCCATTTAAAATGTTTCTCAGATCTTTCCTGTCTTGATAATTATACGGCAGGCACCAGTGTTTGCTACTACCAGTCTGTTGCATGTGAGTGCGAGGCTGCTATGAATGAAGGAAGAAATGTGTGAGATTATCAGAAACCTGGAGGAAACCAGCTGTGAGACCAACCTTCTAACACTGATCCATGAATGTCAAGGCATATACAAAATGTTAAAAGTATGCTTTAATCCTTAGAGCAGTGGTCTTTCAAACCTCAACATTAGTTCCAATCATCTCAGTATAAGAAAACTACTGATACTCTTATTTCTTACCTTGTTCCAAGAAAAGAAAGTCTGAACATTTTGCTGTGTAAAGAGAGATGCCAGACAGAGTTCATGTACCCACACTTCACACCACACAAATATAGGAATCTGGGTGGTCACACTGTGACCCATGTTGCTTATCTGTGTACCTCTTCTCCTTTCTGTTTTTCCCCAACATGTTTTTTTCCTTAGAGAGAAGCAATTGCATAAGCCCTTTTCTGTAACATTTAGTAATATCTGTGTAGAATTTATATAGTATTTAGTACTCAACTCGATGATCAGCTTTTGGATTAGCATTTGGAAGCTGCTTAGAAACCCAAAAATTATAACAGATTTCGACTGAAAAGTGCTGAGATGGGAGCTGAATGGACATGTAAAATTTACTGATCCAAAGTAGAGGCAGGGATGAAACTGAATGGAAACTGACTTAACAGATCAACACAAGTCACATACACTTTTTTTGGTAAAAGTCTATATAACAGTCAGTTGTACGAATAGTGCAAATGGCCAATTGCCAAGAGGCCAATGTACAAAATTGAAGAACAGCTAACAACTGTACCATACAAGAAAGTTAATAGGAGTAAATTAACATATTCTGAAATATTTTTAGGTTCTTAGAGTTATGACTAAGACCGCTACCTAATAAAGGTTCAACCTGACTTTTACTCTTTGCCTATGTGAATATTCTTGTGTACTTAAACCTCCTGATAGCCAAAGTTGTTACTTTTCAAAAAGTTGGCAATTTTTTTTTAGGAGAATTTTACCCCAAGGAGTCCTGTTTGTGCTTCTGAGGGAGAAGTGTACTCTTTGCACAGGGGAAATCATCAGAATATCTGTCCACTCCTCTATTAGGTAACTACAGGAGGTCTCTTCTGGATCCCTCATGGGTCTAGGAATGGTTGACTCAGACAGAATCTGGTTCTGTGTCTAGACAGGAATGCAAAGTGATTTTGGCTGAACTGATCAGCACAAGTGTGTTGGCTCCAAACATTGTATAAAAATGGGAAAAAAAGTAGTTTCCTTGCACAAAGGTGATGACAGGAGGATGGAAATAATTTCTGTCCATTTTATTATTTTGTGGCAATTCTGAGAGAAAAGGAGTAATCTGGGATCATGTGAAACAAAAGAGTTTTGTACGTGTTAAGTTAATATACCACAGATGATTTAAAACCAAACCTAGTTCTAGTGGAATTTGCAGTGCATTTGTTAGTTTAAATAAAAGTAGAGCTATTAACAAAGGAGGAGGTTCAGCAATAATCCTTTAGAGCCAGTGACAAAGGTGAAGAAGGAAGGCTTTGCTGGGAGGCTAAGGAGCACGACCAAGGTGTTGCAGGTACAGCTTCAAGTTTCTTCATTGAGTTGGAATAACAGCTTGAACTCATTTTCTTGTCTCAGGAGAAGAACGCAGAGCGCTAGCTGCAGGGAAATAGGAAATTTAGGGCTGCCTCAACATCTCTGGTTGAAATCATTCCATACACTGAAACATTGTCCTGGCACTACTCAGACAATTGCCTATCATCCTTCTAATAGCCAACACTCAACAAACAGCAAATGCTGTACCATTGATACAACTATGTCATCTTCAGAGTGAAAAGATAAGAGCACTCTACCCCAGACTACCTGGTTATTCATGAGAAAGTAGTTTCTTCAGAGAACTGAGTCCACCTCTATTAGACAAAATATGGTCTTGAACAGAGGTTCCCCAAATCTGACACGAATGCTCACCTGTGATGCGCAGTGGAGGATCACTGATAGGCTTTGTGCATGGATCCCCCAGGGGCAGGGAAATGTGGAAGAATACATTTAGACACTTACCAGTTCCCTCTTCACACCTAATCTCTTCTCTTTGACTCCAGTGTCTTCTCCTGTTTTAATTTCAGCAGGGGTAACACAATAGATGGGCACAAGCTCATAGGTCATTTTAAGCTGTTGGAAACTTGCAAAAAATCGTACTATACTTGTTCTGTGAATGGGCGTAGATACTGCATTAAACCTCACTGACACAACTGCAGTGTTTTTTCTGTCTTCATTCCTGATATATTATTCACATTTTGAATATATCCTTCTTAAATATATCTCAGATGTGTTTCTGAACTTCCTTTGGCAGCGCTGAATTCTTTCAGGCTTTTAATTTATTAATACTCATTCAGAGTCAGATTTTACTAAAATACAATTGCTGCTTAACTTTTTACAGTCTTATTGGCATTTCAGGCTGTGTATTGCACTAATCATTGTCCTATTTTCCCCAGCTTTGACTGTATTCATCATACCTGCTTTATTTCTAGTCACTATAACCACTTTAGCCTTTTCCTGTACAGGAAGCAATCCTGTATTACTTTCATAATCATGCTTCCTTCCTATGTTTTCCCACTAATATTTTCCTAGGAAATGTCTAAGCAATTGAACTCCTAACATGATCATGTCACCAAGTTTGATACAAACCTCCTTAATCTGTAAAAATATTTCCTGATATGCTTTCCCATTCTCTTCTGAAGGTCTCTGCAAGATCCAAGGACTAACTTTTTCCATATCTCATTCTTCACTTTTGTTTGAATAGCCCCTGTTGCGTCAGCCAAAATTCTAGTGTCATTTATTTCTGTTTATTCAGTATTGTCCCTATACACAAATTGCTCCCTCCCTCATTGCCTTTGTTTTACCTCACCCGTCTGCAAACTTTATATGTTGGTAATTTTATCTCCCAGTTGATAGCTTGATTTAACCAAGTCTTTGTCATTCCAATATAATCATAATTTTCACTCAGCATATGTTTCTAATACAGGAATCTTGTTACATATGTTTCTGGCATTTGTAAAACACATTTATCCTGTTCTTTGTCCTTTCCATTCACTTTTTAAAAAATGTGTAGTAAGAAAAGGTTCCCGCACTGACTTAATTTACAAACTCAACACCTCTTTCTCTAACCATTACAGTCCTTATCTATTTTGTCTGTATGAACTCCGGTGGTTGATCCATAAAAAGAAATTAAGACTCTTTCAATTACTCTTTTCATCCCAGTCTGAAACTGTTTCTGCAAAGTCAATCTTTTTTGATCCTAGAAGGCTGTTAACCCTTCTCTTTAGGCAAGAGACCTTAAACTATTTCTTCTCTTCACAGAGTATTTCAAACCTGTATATCAGTTGTTAGTCTACAAGATCAATCTGTGTCTTCTTGATTCAAAGGTTGCCCTGGAAAGTTATTTAAAAGATAGACCCACATGATTTGTTCTTTCCTTATCAAGCAGTCACCCGTGCTGTCAATCCTCTCTGGGTGCCAATATCTTCAGCCTGGACTAAAATTGCCTGGCTGGAAATTAGAATATTTAATTATTTATCTGGGTTGCATATATCCCAGGTACCTTTTTTTTTCATCAATCAACTTCATTGCTCTCCCTTTCTGACAGAGCTAGGATGATACTAAAGGGTTTGGATGCTTGTTAATCCAAAATCAATCTGATCTTGGAAATGGAAAAAAAAAAAAAAAGCCCTTATCTGTCTGTTAATGGCAGAGCTAGGATGATACAGAAGGTTTGGGATGCTTGTCAATCAAAGATCAATCTGATTGTGGAAATGGAAAAAAAATCACTTATCTGTCTGTTAATGGCAGAAAGCAGCTGTGTAGGTATCCTGCAGCTGCCCACAGAAAGTAAATGTCTGGGCTCAGAGGAGTGGAATAATTACAAGCTGTCCCTGTTCTGGTTTGAACCAATCTAATCTTCACTCCACCTGCTTCTGCCTAAACACAGGGCAGCACCTTAACTATCCAAATGGCTGATTAGATTATAGATTTACTACTTTTCCTAGTATGAGGAAGGCACACTGCACTTCCCATCCAAAACCATACAAGTTTTCTACTTGAATAAGGCCAGAAAAAAAATCACCAGATTTATAGCTTCATTCTTCCTCTCCTGTTTCACTTTTGTTGTCTATGTCTGTTGTTGGCTGTTCCCCTCCAGTTGCCTTATTTTACAACAACCTTCACACATATTTACCTATAAGCCACGTCCACATTTGCACAACAACCTTCTCCTGTCCAGCTAACTTGAGACGTATTTCACTGAAGTTCTGGTAGCTGCATTAGCAGTTATGATTCTGCTAGCTGAGCTTTGATGATGATCGACCTGGTGTAGAAGGGATGAAAACCTGGAATGTCTTTTCACTCTTCCTGTCAGTAAAACACCTTCTTCTAAGCCTTCCACTAAGGGGGTGGGGAAAGAAAAAAGAAAAAAAAAATCAAACATATTCTATTACAATAAAACTGCAGAGTGCAGGGAGATTGATTTAGGCAGTATGTGTTTATCCACATTGGAATATGCTTTGAAGTCTGAGGATTGGGGCCATATACTTCAAAGAACTGTAAGGATTTATGGGATAGACTGTAAATCTGAGCGTGCCATGTGAACCAGGCAGTGTGGACACAGACCCAGGAATCTGGATGTGAGTGTTTGGCACACGAACGAATGCACGAAAAACAAATAACATTGGTCCTTGTCGGTAGGAGATGGGCCTCTGATGGGTAGAGATAGCCAGATTTCACTGTATTATGTGGTGGAGAGCATGGGAAGGAGTGCATTGCTAGTCAGTTCAGGAGTCTTTGATAAACAGGGCAGACCTTGCTAACTCTTGTGCAATCTATTAGCTACTTGGAGACCCCCCCTTCTGAGGTGAGATTTGCCTTCCTCAGAACTAAGTGGAATCTCATTATTCGTGGGCTGAAACAAGAACAAGTCAAGACAGAGAAGAAGCTATGGCCAGATGAGCAGATCAATGAAGAAAAGTCCATCATGATGTAAAGAGAGGGAGAAATGTATCACAGCACGAGGGAGAAGGTAAGTCAGAATGCAAGTGAATAAATGTAGGAGAATGAAAAAACCAAAAATATACAAAACTGTGTTGTAGAAATGGATTAATGATGCTGACATAGAAGATCAATAATAGAGTGAAAATACAATTACACCAAGAAAACAGTGTTTAAAAACATGCATTTACCTAACTTACTACTTTAACTTGCAAAATAACATGGCATCAGTGCCAAAAATTACTTTACAACTGTTAGTTTGTGCAGCACTAAAAACATAATCATGTCAATTGCTTATTTGCATGATTTTTCATATATTCAAGAGATGAAATGGAAATTATCCATTATATATCAGTACAATTTTTAAACACTTGAGAACAGATACTGTGGCTTACGCTTCAGAAAAGAACCTCCAGGATAATAGTCTGATGGATTTTACTTTACATCATCAAAGCAGAGGGCTGGGGGTAAGCTGATATTTTTGAGGGTGTGTTTATTTTTAATATATCAGATGACTAATGATTGTATGTGTGAAATGTTATACGCACGCTTTTAAACTTGATACAAGCTGATTGTAAGGAGCCACATGATCTCATTTCAATCAAAAGCTAAGTGATCTTGAACGTGACATGATCACACATTTGGTCAAAATCTCCTGTCACCCCATTGAACTAAATGGTAACAGAGGGAGCTTAGCACCTTCTCTAAGAGTTGTGGGCCGTTAACAGGATCAAGCAAAGAATGTGCAGGAGGGGAATCAGGAATGAGGTATTGCCATGAACCAGGAAATATCAATGCCTGTCTTCCTTGTTCTGTATGCAGCTTTTCAGAATAACCTTGTACAAATCAAGATGGCAGTACAAGGCAAAAGCTGACTCGTATGGCTACATATTACCATCAGCTAGAGCTGACACAAGTTTGCCTATGGGGAGAGGTTAGCCAGTAATGCCCTGACTTAATGATAACTCTCACACTCACTTTGGAATATTCAAATGTTCTGCAAACACCGGTATAGGCATTCAGAACAAATACAGCTTTTCTTCAAAGTTTAGTTAATATTCCATATAGGCTGCTTGCCATAATGACTAATGTACTGCAACCTTGCTGTTCTCCATTAGACATCATGAAAACGTACATCTGCACTGGATTTTTTTTCTTTCCTTTGTTTCTAAAATGCTGAGTTCTGCTAAAAAAATTGGATGGAAATCAAATATGAGAAGCTTAGCCAACTTTAGTGAAATGATATCAGAGTTATATTATCCCTTAATGAAACAAGTATAGAGGGATGATTGATTTATAGAGCAATTTTTTGCACCATTACCTAACTTGATTGTGTACAAATAGTTTTCAGTATTCACAACCATCTTGTCTCTGCATTTCTTTTAGTATGTACATTTCAAAAGCTGGTGTCTTTTTATACAGTACTGAGAGATCTGAGGTTTTCAGCTGAACAGTGTTGATGTCATGTGAAGCTGTTTATTGAACTTTTATACATTTTAGCACTTTTCTCTAAGGATGACAGACAAATAGATTCCTTTTTCCTGCTATGATTAATATCTCTTTGGAACAGAGGGAAACTTCAATGTCTAGTATAAGTATGTTGTTGCACATTGTGATATGATATCCTCTCTCACCCACAAAATGCTGTGTCTTCTTTTAAATAGACTGAGTGTTGCTCTGCCCAAATGTTTAGCTAATCTCCATCCACAAACACTGTAAAGTGTAACTTCAAGAAGTTATTCTTTTAAATGACATTTCACCTGGCTCCTCCTGATCCTTCACCTCTGGTTTTAGACCTAGATCTTGCGAAAAAATATTGATTTTCACAGGGATTCACAGAAACGCAGTGTTTTTACCCTCAGGGAGCACTGTGGAATTATGATTGTGGGACCATCACTTAGTTAAGTGTCAGATGTTCAGATTCTAATGCACTACCTGCAAAACATATGTTTGGCTCCTGATTCACATCCCTGAATCTAAATTCATGTCAGGAATGCTTGCTGACCCACTTCCTCTGCAGCCGCCTCTGGCATGGTGGGTGAGGGAGGGTACACAAGGAAAGTCATGGGCTTGCTCTTCACGTAGGAAAGAAACCTGCGCTCAGGAGAGTCTGAGCAATGACAAACTTTATGACTCGAGCTCCTCTTTGTTCCATTGCTCAGGTGACCAGCAAGCATTTTATTGACATGTGACTTAAGCATTAGTACAGAAAAAAACCCCAACAAAAACAACCTCAAGGGTCAGAACCTGGAAAATTAGGGATTAGTTACCTCCATCTCCATAAAAAAAACCCCTTTGGATGTTCAAAGGCTTTAATTCTCTTTCAGATTCATAGTGGATCCTGTTTTCTTGGGAGTATAATAACATAATGCAAAGAAGCTTTTGAGGGGAAAAGCTCCTGTGTGCTGCTATGCATGACTGAATATAAAATTTCTGCTCTCAAGAAATTATTTTCAAGCCATTTAATTATGACACATCCTCTGATTTTGGTGGAGGCTTTCTAATGCAGGCAGATGTTTGAAATAATGGATTTTCATGTATTTTTCCATTTTCTGTATTCCAAGAAATCTAATTTGGAAAAGGAACCCCCTACACTGGCTGATTTCCTCTCTGGGGGGGCCTAAGTGTAATTGATACTGCACTCCAGTACAATAAAAATCAGGCTGTTTTCAGCCTCAGATCTTGTATATCTAAGTGAGAGAAGGAAATACTTAAATGAGGGGGCTGGAGACTATGTTCACATAAATATTTAAATATAATAGGCCAAATTAATTTCTGGTATAATTACACAGGAATTACATTGGTTACATCTATAATTCAGGGAATAATCTGATAAATACTAGCCTCAGCTGCGCTAAAGCAGAAATTATCCAGTGTTAGAAAAAGCTAAAGTAAACATGATCCGATTTGCATATTAGAGAACAGTGAATTAGATGTTTCTACTCTGAGGCCTTAGACCAGTTTAGACAGGGAGAAAAGTGGGTGATAAGCATGGCAGGGCTGGAACACTAGGTGCAAATGAGAGAGTAAATCAGCACATCTGCCTACCCAGGCACGTCACCTTCACAGCGTATTTCCCGTTCGCAAGTTCCTTTTGACATAAGTGACTCCATGAGGGGGAGCTGGTCTTCCTGTTCCGGATGCTCGGGGAGTGTCCTCTGGGTCTTTGCAATTTATGAAGCCACCTCAGAGCCTTGCAGAAGTACAGCACTTGTGCTATTTAGTGTTAAAAACTAAACACACAAAGCAACAACTGACACAACCACCAGCAACAGGTTCACAGAAAGCAGTCTGAAGCCTTGTCTCCTCTCCACAGAGAGAAGCTGGAACATTTGCATATTTTGTTCTACAAGGACAGAGTTACCTGACTCTGTGTGCCACAAAATCTGGTGGCCAGGGACTCTTTCAACACCAGCTTAATGACCTATTTGGCACCTTTTACAGAAAAAAAAATCTGCTGACACTTTTTCACCCAGCAAAAGCCAAGAAAAACATGGCAAGATCCGCAGAGGTGGAAGTCTCTCAGAGAACACACCTGGCAACAGGGACTACCAGGAAGATTTCCTTAGAGCACTGTTTTGAAGAGTTTCCAGGGACAAGAATTTGTTATGAATGATTAACAGCAACCCAAACAGTCGCCAGCTGGAAACAACCCAGCCAATTCCAAGTGTATCTTCCCATTGCCTTGAAGGCATTCCCTCCAAAAGGGTCCTCAATACAGATGTTTTGCCAAACAAATCTGCTTCTGTTGGACCAGAATCCTTTCTAAAGTAGACCTAGACAAAGGCACCAGGTCACGTTTCAGACTGGCACTGGAGTCTCTGAGTAGTATTAGCTAGACCTTCACAGTATCAGCATCAAGGTTGATGTATTCAGGGAAGTCTTTGGGGTTGAAGTGTGGTGTTATGAACCTGGTGACTTACCAGAAAGTATTTTCTCACTTGAGTGAAACAAAGGAAGGTAGTGCCCTGAGACAGAATGGTATCTGGGGACAAGGAGCTGGAAAACAGTGAAAGATTGGAACCTAGCGTGGAAACCTTCGAAAGATAGTATGGTTTTCAAGTGCTCACGTATCACCAGAGAATTCTCTTCATGAAACAGAAATCCCTAGCAAGGTAGGAACATGTTGTGGCTTTAAGGACAAGAACAGTGGAAACATCAGGGACTACAAATTGAGCCAGGCAGCTTTAGGAAATCTATGTAATAAAATTTACCATAATCAATCTTGGAAGAAATAAAGGTCTCACAATAGGATCTCTGCATTGGTAGTATCAGCATCTAAACAAGGATATGACTCCTGGGATTTGATGAGCGGGTGCACTGTATATTGTCTTAGAAACCAAGCAGATGTAGAACTGACTGATCTTGAAATAATAAGTGTTAATAAATGTGAGGAAGAGATTGTCAGTAGGAATTCTGAGGATATTTTATTAAAATATCTTATTTTCCAAAATGTAACAGCTCAAAGTTGTCATAACTGAGGGTGAGAAGATAATGTCTAAAGATCCAAGAGAAAAACAAGGTTGCTTATGCTTTTCAGTGGGTGTTGAAACCAGCATAAAATTTTGAAAGGACAAAAATGGTCTCAGAGCCAGGCCTCAAATATCAGTAAGTAGGTTCATAGTGCCTAATAAGAGTTTACTGAAATGCCAGTAAATGGAATCAGAATTATAATACTTTAGATGTTTTATTTTTCTCTCATATACATATGGCTTTTTATTTCTCTTGAGTCTTCTTCAATATTATGAAAATGCTGTCTGCAAGAGTATGGCAGGTCAGACAACAGATACTAAATAAAGGTTTTGTTATGTCAAGCATGAGAATACATTTATAGCCTTCAGGTTTTTGCATCTTTATTGTTCCAAAATGCCTCTCTTTCTGTTAAGGAACCAGCAATCACCTTTCCAGCCATTTGTGTTGAAATGGGGCCTTACATGGTATGACACTTCCATGGCAGGCTAAGATGATTCATTGATGTTCATGTCCACATCCTATTACTTGTTTCTTAGAGTGCTTTCAAAGAGCAAAATCTTTGTTTTACCACCTCTGTCCTAGCATTTTCTCTTGAATCTATCAAACATAATAATAGTGTGTGGGTAGCCAGGGTCTGGCGGCCGGAAGATACGNNNGCTATATAATGCCGTGTTACCCACTAATAAACGCCATTTACCGTCCACCACATTGGTGTCTGCGAGCTGATGGACCGAGCGGCCTGGGATTGGTCGCCGTGCCGTTCCTGAACCAGGTCGCCACGCCTACGAAGGCAACAATAGTGTAGACAGTAAATTTTAGCTACTTTTCTTTCAAATATATACATTGCTTCAAAGGCATTCTTTATGATACACAAAAAACTCTATTTTGACCAAATAAAAAGCTGTTAAAAAAAACCCAGACCAAACTCTTACCTTATGACATTTTCTTGCAACAACTTTTCTTTGTCACTGAATAACAATTAATGTAAATGTTATAACTAAGTCCAAAGTAAAAATCAGCTTCCCATCACCACAGTTCAATCTGTTGCATAGGTCGCCTTGAGATGTTGCAGTTTGAGAAAGTACAATGTGAACTGAAATTGTTGATGCTCTTATGGCCATCTCTTATCTACCATGCTGGAGATTATCTACTTCACACCCTGTTTTTACCAGCTTGTCACCTTTCAGTTGCCCTTAGTTTTACTTCAAAGAGCCTCTGATGTTCCATCTCAAATGTTATATCTATATTCTAACAATAATCATCATTTATTGCCTTTTGTTCTTCTTTTTCAGACTGCTAAACTCTTCTGTTCTAGAGTTTCAGTTCTTCCAGACAAATTCCTGTCCTTGGTTAAAATCAGTAGTGTTACAGAGATATGTATGAAATCAGTTTCATTTTGTTTTACCAGGCCTCTCTTTCAGTTTCTTTCCTAACCAATTTACCAGACAGCAGCTGTCTGGGGCTAATAAATATTCTTTGATTAATATATCCCTTTCATTTTCAAGCCAGTCTCATCTTGAACTGTTTTGGAAACCCTCAAGTCTCTGACATTATTTACTGAACATTTAAAAATATGCATGGCTCTGAAGCCACTCCCTGTGAATGCTACAGTCTGAGCAGCAGACAGAGGAGCATGTAAGGTCCTGGGTCAGTCCTGTTGATTTCTAAGGACAGACCTACACAGCAGTCATGATTTTTAAGCTTGCATCTTACTGGATTGTCTGCTTGTGCAGATATTGCTTCAAATGTTCCTTGTCAGCACAAATACGTGACTTTGTTGACCCTTAGTCTGTTGAACAGCCCTCCACCTTCTTGTTTGCTCTAACCATTGTCATACTAGAGTCCTTTGTATACTTAATGGCTGAAATATATTTTTTTTGTGTTTTCTGATCCATATATGGAAGATTAAAATAATTTCCTTTGTTTGGTCACCATTGCAATGTTCATATAATATCCAGGAATGTCCATTCTGTTACTTAGTAGTAAAAGACTGTTTTGGATTTTGTTAGCATATCTGTCTAATAATCCTGTGGGACAGACCCTGCTTAAATTTTATTACATACAGCCTGCAAATTAAGATGCAAAAAGCAATTTCCACGGACACGAAATGCTCAGTATTGTGGTAGCTGGGAATTAACAAGTGTCTGAGGTTTCGTTTGTTCACTTCAATTCACTTAATTGAACTAAAAAGAAGGAAAGAGTAAAGAAAAACAAACTACAGGATGCAGCAGGGGGTAAAGATGTGAAGCAAAGCAGAACAAAACAAAGCAAAACCCTGCTCAGAAACACTGACTGTACTAGATGCTTCTCTCTGCTCTGTCAGAAGCAGCAAATTTAGTCCCATGCAGCTGGAGAGACCCCCTACTGATGTTAATATTGACTATTAATGGTAATAGTTGCACATAAGACTTTTAAAGATTAAATATAAAATTCAAAACCACATATTAGCCCTTCAGGTATACAATGAGTCATCTCTCTACATAAACACTTGATTTGCTGGCATTTATGTTTGCTTACAACTATATATGTTAATAATACAAACACGTTTGCACACGCTTGGCTTAAAAGGTTTTCAGACTTCATGACCTAGCTTAGGCCACTGCTGTGGTTTAACCCCAGCCAGAAACTAAACACCACACAGATGCTTTCTCACTTCCCCCTCCAAGTGGAATGGGGGAGAGAAGTGGAAGAGAAAACCTGTGGCTTGAGATAAGAACAGTTTAAGATAATAACAGTTTAATAATGGAAATAAAATGAGGTGAAATGACAGTAATAATAATAATAGTAATATTAATTATAATATACAAAGCAAGTGATGCACAATGCAATTGCTCACCACCCACTGACTGATGCCCAGCCTGTCCCTGAGCAGTGATTGCAGTCCTCCCCCGTGCCTCCACCCTGGCCAACTCCCCCTGAGCATGACGTCCTATGGTCTAGAATAGCCCTTTGGCCAGTTGGGTCACCTGTCCTGGCTGTGCCCCCTCCCAGCTTCTTGTACACCTGGCAGAGCAGGGGAAGCTGAAAATTCCTTGACTGGTCGAGGCACTACTTAGCAACAACGAAACCGTCACTGTGTTATTAACATTCTTCTCCTACTAAATCCAGAACACAGCACTATATCAGCTACTAAGAAGAAAATTAACTCTATCCCAGCTGAAACCAGGACAGCCACAAAATGAACCAGTGGCACCAAACACAAGATATTTAACGGTGATGTTAGCGTCAAAACTCCTACTGACTTCAGTAGATGTGATAGGGTTGCTTTTCCCAAGCTCCAGACAACTTCCACTGCATTGAACCTGTGGGCCAAGTGATATTTTATCCTACTAATTTTGATGGGAATAGCAAATCCATGTTATATGTCTTATTACTGAGTCTAGAACTGTCAGAGAATATATGGTAAATCTCAGGTCTTCTTTTCCATGGAGTTTACTCAGGAATTTGCAGGAGGACTTTGCTTAGACAAGATCCCCTGCACGCTTTTAAGGGCTTTTTGGTTTAAAATGTCTCTGAGTTTAAGATCCTGCTTCTCCATTCACAGTAGAAGATTTAAAATTTGATACAGTTATAAATTCTAGGTTGATTTAGAGTTCCAAATTATACTTCATAACCTCCTCTACAAAGATTACAGATAAATAAAAGAAACTACTTCCAAATGACCACATTATGCAAATGAAGGAACTAAAATGATATTTGTGTGTTCTGATATGCATTTCTATCAGATAAGAAAGACAAATTAGCACATTTTCTGGATTGCTCAGCAGTCCTAAAAGTGTAATTTGGGAGGTAGTCCATTGACTATCTGAAGGTCTGCTCAAAGAATTCTCCTGTCGGTGCTTAACTACACATGTATTTTTAAGTTTAGGTACATACATTATAATGGTGGTGTCACTGTAATAAGGTTTCCCTAAAGGAAGCTCCCAGTTCTGATGGCATCCATTTTTTCCTAGGGTATTCTTTTTTAATGAGCACCTTAACATGAGGCAAGTGTCCTTGGTTCCCAGTAGCTGCCTAAGGGAATTACATGTTCTCTGTAATAAGCTCAGAGCTGGAAAGAGGAACCAGACTAATTTTGGTGCACCTGTACTGAAAAGATAAAAAAAAATTGTGACTAGCTTGGATGTGCTTGCTAATTCCTGATGTATGGATGTTCATTAAAGATTTGCTGGAAATGAAAATTTTGATTCTACATCATTTTCTACTCTCCACAAATGCAGCATTCATTTCCTGAATTATTTTCCTGGCTTGCAGGCAGGATACAGATTTCTCTGTTACTGACAGCAAGCATCTGAAAATATCATGACAGCCCACTGATTTATAATATTAGAATGAGTCACAAAGGCGACAGGGCATCTCTCAGGCCCTGATAGTGAAAGGGAGAGGTTCATGACTTCCACTCTGAAAACTTTCTCCACCCCTTATTGTGTGAGAAAATGAAGCCCTGGCTCAGGAACCACATCAGAGAGCCATCAGTAAAGTATTGAGCTCTTTTACAGAAACTTCAGGTTTCCAAATCAGCACTGACTCCCTACAGGCCTGTTTGGAGGAATGTCTTACTGGAATAGCCAGGTGGATGGTTCATAAAGAGCATCAGGACCCAGCACAGGCTCTGTGAAGGCCAATAGTGACAGCAAGAGGCTCAGGGACACCCACATTCAGATGACATGAAAAGGGGCAAATAGATATCTGTCAATCTGATGTGGCGATAATGTAAATAAAGACCTTCTCTCCATAGTGTATGAACATAATTAGCTTTCTGAGAGCAGCTAGGACTAAAAAATGTCCAAATAGCTCTCCTTTGCTGTATGCTTTCTCATTCCCCTTCTCTTGATGCAGGTTCTGTTGTAGACAGAAGGCTTTTGTAGGACTAAGAGAAGGGTCTTGTTGCTCCATGGTCCAGTAATAGTATCCATTGCTGCTCACAGCCCCCACCTTAGCAGGGTGTTGGGACTGTGACCAGTTAGATGTGCCATCAGGCTGAGTTTGCAAGATCTTGTTGTGTGAACTGGAGCCTGGAACCGGGTGTTCTCTGCTGTCATGTGGAGAACAACCTCCAAAACACATCAGAGGAAAAAGGAAATATGGGCACAGCCTGGAAACAGGTTAGCAGTCCTTGAAGAAATGCAACTTTGAGAGCTGAGTAAAACTGGTATAGGCATAACAATGAGAACACAGAAGAAGAAGAAGAAGGTAACAGAAAGTAACTGGACTATGCATAAGGAACCTGGTGGGGGCAGAGGGCAGAGGCAAAGAACCATCCTTGAGACACAACAGTTGAACAAAAGATTAGACTATAGTAGCTCCAGATGGTTTTGCTATATGTGTTGAGTTAAAGGGGGAAGCATATAATCTGCTTCATGAAACTCAGCTACTTGATGATGTCTTGGCCAGCTTGGCCAGTTGCTCATCCAGAAGAGTATACTGTGTTTTAAGAGTGTTTGTGTAGCTTAATGCATACTTTCCAAGGAGTATGTATAGCTGCATATGGGTGCATCTGGGTGTATGCTTTCCTTACAAAGTTCTTCCCTCTAAATTTATTAGCACTTCTGGAAAAAAAAAAATCTTGTTGCAGATAAATTGAATTTGGCTCGTTATTACTTTGGGTAAAACTAAGATGTTTTGTGACACCTATAGTCTTTCCTACACTCATCTCTCTGGAAAAGTGGCATGTGGTCTATATTCAGCACTTTTCATAGCAAGAAAATACTTGTGGTGGGTCCATTATGGAATTAAAAACTACCTTTAAACATCCACTGCATAATTAGCTGAAATCTGGGCAAAGATGTTGCCAGATATAATTTGAAAGCTGAAAATCACTCCTGGCAGCAGTTGTCACTTTGAGAACTAGATAAATTTTGCCACATAATGAAAAACATGTCTCAAGTTTAGACCAGTCTCCTTTCCCAAAAGTTCACTGGTTTGGTCATACCACACTGAGATGGTCAGGTCCCCCTGGAAGTTACTGACAAAACTCCCATCAGTATTGCATGTACAGGCCTTTAGATACAATTAATCTCCCTTTATTCTATCCACTTTAAACATGGGCATAAACTACACTAAACTAGTTTTCCAGGTTCCCTCTTTATGAGTTTCAGAGGAAGCTCAGCCCACCCCAAGGTACTTTTCTAAAATGAGGAAGGTAAATGGCAATCTGGTGGTACCAGAGCTGATAGTGACTCAGGATAATTTTGAGTAAGCTGAAGCCAGATGAGGTGTGTCCCACCTACACACAGAAGTATCAGTTATTTAAGGTGTTTAATTTGAACTTTTTGTTTAATATTCATTCCTTACCATTTTGGCGTGACCTCTGGTTTTCTAGAAGATTGATTTAAATATAGTTCTTTACCAACAAAGAAGTTTTTTGTATCATTCAATCATTTAGCAAGCACGATTTCTGAATGCCATCCAACTCAGACACAGCAATATGGGCCAATGAAGTCATTTTTTATCTGGTTTTGTAGTTAATCTGATTTTCTTTTTAGTGCAGCTCTGTTAGTGATATGATATTATGTGTTTTGGCATAATCCTCTAATCGAAATACAGTTTGGAAGCTCTTATGCTTTCTTTTTCCAAACTGCTGCATATTTTTATAGCAGCATTTTTGAAAGATGGATATTAAATGTATCATAGATAAATATTCCTATTTTACACATGGGAAAGGTAAATTAAGGGCTCAAGCATTAATTCAAATCCTACAATATCAGAGTGAATTTTAATCTATTTCTGAGATGTGGAAGTACAAACATAAACCAGCAAATTACTAGCTTTCCCTCATCTGCTAGGAGAAAAATAGGTTCATCATGAAAACTCTGACAGACAAATTTATGGGTATCAGAAATGTTAGTATTATAATAAATATACCTTAAGATATATTATGCCTCTACAGCAATTCTGGTAATGTCATTACAAGAGTTTATGCTACAAGTACTATAATGCAATCATATTATTAGCGAGAGGAAGTGAAGAGACTGCTGACGAACTGTCTCCAGTTTAATCCTCTACTTTCAGGTTGTGCATTTCTGAGCTGATATTTAACTCATTGCTCTCTACGGATTTTACACAAACTCTTCAGGCAGTCTGGAATATGTGGTAGACTAATACATGCCTAATGAAAAAAAAAAATCACTTTTCAAGGATGAAGGATTTTAGTCCTGCACTGAAACGTCTGGGGGCAGAAATCTGGCAGATGGATATGACTGCTGGGCTGGAGGCTGTGGTTTTTTATTCTGTGTGCAAGGGGTTTTTTTCCTCATACGCGAGGGTATGCGTATAGCAGTGGGATGACTACACTGAGGGAACTGCAGAAGGGAATTTTTCCCTCAGGTCCTTAGAGTCCCTCCTAGGTCTTCTGAATGATCAGCAAAATACTTTTTCCCTCTCTTTCTTGGTTCCAAATAGCCAGGCTGTCCTGCTTTGTACCAGGTGGGACTAGTGAAGGAGCTGTTGCATACGTGCCAGTGGAGCCCCGTGGTTTGTCCCATTGAAGGTTACAGCCTCAGCTGACCAGGAGAGTAGGGCTGCCAGCCTCAGCTAGGAGAGCTCTGATCACCTAGGGCGTCTGGGAGGACAGGAGCAGAGGGGAGAGGACCTGCAGTGGTACTTTCTCATATATTAATACTTCTAGGGGGATTGGGGAGGGGGATCAAAGTCCAAGCTGAGAAACTAAAGTGAACATGGGATGTACTTGGTAGAAATTGAAAACATAACACGACTAGACAAAGAAATCATTGATGTTTTGTGACACCTGGGCCATGGGAACAGATAGGCAAACACATCGTTATTTGGATCAGGATTTGACAGCTCTGGTGCAAAAGCCATAAGGTACATGCTAAATGCTCATTATTTAAATGCTCTGTTTTAAGAAGCCACATGGCCATCAGTACCCAATTACATCTGTTAGCTTGGAACCAAGTTAAGACAACGTCTGGTTTCTTTTAGAAGCGTTGCCAGCTGGGAGTCATTCCGAGCCCTGCCTATTGCTGGATGCCCTTGGAATTAGATACTAAAATATTAGGCTGTAATAGCCTTGCTGTATATCTGGAATCCTGCAGATTGTATCTCTAGTTTTCTGAAACAGCCATTTTCACTCACCTAGGTTCAAACTGAGGACAGCAAAGCTTTACAGCAGCAGCAGCAAATGTAATGCGCCTTGATCTCAAGTTCCAAGTGCTGCCACACTGCTAATAGTTACAACATCAGTGGAAAATAATTGTCAGAAAAGAAGTCAGTGCGGGGGAAAGTCAATGGTATCCATTTAAAGTGAAACATTTCTTTGTAGTCTTTAAAAGAACTGCAGTTAGGTTATAGTCGATTTCTCAATGAAGAGTTTAAGAGCTACAATTTATAAACTCATAAAATAAATTCTTATTTTATAGAAAAAAAGAGGAATTTTCTATCCAGATGGGAAACCTTTTATACACTGCCTTTTGGTTCATATACTGTTTGTTGCCTGGTTCAACTGCTAAATCCATCACAGTGAATACAACAAAAAATGTGTGGTTATTAAAAAAAAGTTCATATTTCTGCAGTGTATTGATTTAATTCTTACTTTACTTTGGACACATCCTGGGTGTTGCTCTCTTTGCTTGCTGCTATACATTTGGATCAGTGAGTGATCAGTGCAAAGTGAGGTGCAAATTCCTACCAGGTTGCACATGACCATAGAAAAAAGGCTGTCTTATTTGTGTGCTTTAGCACAAAGATCCCTGCAGATCCTCCCTCATCAAGTCCAGCTATAGCTTTCAGTGATAATATAGGTTACCATTAAGTGTGAACTAGAAGGAAATTCCACCCAGCAAGCCAGTTAACATGGGAAATACACTAAAAAGTGTGTAAAAAAAGACTTACAATCACTTCCCATCAGCAAAGCCTCAAAGATCAAGTTCCCATTTTCTTAACTTTTGAGTTAGAGTAGCTACAGTGACAGACAGACAGAGGGGTTATTGCTCATCAGCTCTCCTTTTTTCTGCTTCATTATATCAATTTTACTAAGAGTGGGTTAAAACAGCCAGCCAAAACCTCAAAGCACAAAGACAGTTAAAAAAGTGATATGCAAAGACAGTTTGTGTGAAATCAAAGGATATGTCTCTATGGAGCTGCCCATTCCCTGTCTTTATTCTCCATCCGGTGAGACTCAGGTGCCCTTACTTGTAGCAAGACCTTACAAGGATCTGCCCACACAGTTAGAGACCTAATCATATTTGAAAGTCTGACCATATATACTTATTTTACTTTTAATATACTCTAGTTAGAGGAGACCCTTGGGTTTTTAAGCAGAGAACAGGGAGAAACTAGCTTCTGAACCAGAACACTTCATATTCTTCCTTTTCTTTCATTATCTGTTATCTGTAGATGGGGGCTACCTGTCTCTTCTTCCTGTTAACCAATGCTGGCTCAGTGCAGGACAGAGAAACTCCTACTTTAAAGCTTAAGTAAAAAAAAACCCACAACCTGTTAAAAGAAATCCTCAAAGTTTATAGAAAAATCTAAGACATGAATTTACATATCTACAAAAGTCATTGAGATAACCTCTTAACATATAAGTTGAAATTCTGTGGCCTTTTTCTTGTCACTGTAAGATTTAACTCTGAGGAATACAAAATGCAGAGGATTAAAAACACAATTCTACAATAATAGTAAATGGCATTATCAATAAAAATGGATAAACACGAGCAATACTTTGTTCTTGGTAGAATGATAACTTGGAAATACACAGTTTCTTCTCTGCTGTTTACACACAGAACTTGGAGGAGGCAGATGACTTCCTTCCTAATGGACTATTACAGGCACCCTTTGCAGGCCATTATTGTAGAATTAATGAAAGCATGTCCGTGTAGCAATTAATTTCCTGTACTTCTACAATAACAAAGAAAGGAAAGGAAGAGCCATCCTCCTCCCACAGCTGATAGCTGTGTTCCTGTGCCTAAAGCACGGTCTTGGAGGATTGGACTATTCGGGTTCTATTCCCACATCTTCTGTAACATCCTTCATGACCTTGAAAAATCTTCTGATCTCTCTGTGCCTTAAATTTCCTTTTCACAAAAGGGAATTAATTACACTTCACTACTTGCAGAGAAGTGTCATTAAGCCTAATTAGTTAATGTCGGTAAAGTGCTTTGAGAGCAATCTTTTGACAGATGATATTCTAAGTGCAAAACATCACAGTAAAAATTTGTAGCAGTCTGGCTTAGTGTGATTTGTTTAGCACAAACAATGCTCTTGGCAGTCTAGAAACACTAATCTGTTGTATTAGACAAAGCTAAGTTAAAATTACATTATTTGGGCTCTGATTCAGGTAAATACCCAATCACATGCCTTAATGTAAATGCTAGGTGCCCAAAGTGCCCTGTGCATTGTTATGCATTTAAAACTCTTGAACTGAAGCCTCACTCATCATTAGTTTACCTCACCCCAAATAATTTCTTGTGGACTTCCTAAAAGTAAAGTTTGTAATTGTTTGGATCCGCAAAAAAAGTGGTATAGAGGCAGGGGAGAGAGAGAGAAAATGTTTGAAACTTCAGGATGTGTGTTTAAAAGATAAGATAAGATTTATGCATAGGAAAAATCACTTTAGCAGCATTTTGAAAAAAACCCAACCAATAATCAGGGAAGAGATATTTGAAGGCTAGAGTAATCAAGGCAGAGACAGCTGTAAGCTTGAGCTATTTATTTAGACCATTACCTACACAAGAGATTTCAGACTTCAATGTTTCACAGGAAAAAATGATAAGATTTGGATGCATCTTGGAAGTAGCAGAGAAGAAGGAAAAAAGTCAAAGATGAATACTCATCTTGAAGATCTGAATGTCAAAGAGGATTATACTTATAAAAAGAAATGGAAAAATTAAAGGACAACAAACAATAAACAAACCTGCAGATAAATGTTACAGCAACACAGACATTCATCAGATGTTGTTCAGGAAAAAACAAACCTTTTGCAGTTTTGTCAAAACCACCTATGAAAACAAGAAAGCTGTCACTATTGTTGCAACCTGGAAACACAGAAAAGGTATGAGATGGAAAATACAAATACCAAAACTGATTTTCAAACAGTTTTATAAACTGCACTGCATAGGTGTGAGGTGAAACCATGTACAAAAGTGGCAACACATGCTGTTGGAAGTCCACACTGTACTTACCCACTCATACCATATATATTTTGCTGGGCAGGAAGGTTAGGGCATCTCTGCAGATTTTTTCATGGAATCATGGCCTGGAATAACATTTAGTCTTCTACATATACTACTGTAAAAATATTTTTCAATAACAACTCAATTAATTTAAATGGCATCAGTAAAATTTAACAAAAAAAAAAGTTGCATTTCCCCATTGCAAGCTGTTTACTTAACCTATTAGTTACTTAGCATTTTTTGTTTATAAATCTATTCATTTAATTAAATAAATTGATTTTAGATCATATCATCAGTTAACTTTAATATCTACCTTCAGTTTTTGAGCAATGGCATGTTGATGCTTCCAGAAGACATTTTTCTGGGTTGCTTAAAAGGCAAGGAAGTACAACACTGAGATCTCAAAAAATGGGTTAGGTGCTATAGGGTAGCTTTGCAAGTTATTGCTTTCCACTTGAGAAGCAAAGTGGATCATCCAATCTCCCACTCTGAACATACGTTTTCTGTCCCTATAGTCTGACTGAGCCAATAGATTAATGGTGGAATTAACAATCTCACTTGAGACAAACTCTGTAGCTTCTTCACTTCCCTTCTATGCAAGCAATCACCCTGTGGAAGTCGATAGTTCAAGGCATGTATTTGCAGTGTAGTCTTGAACTTGATTTGGAAATAGAAGAAGGTTATTTTCCACTTTGGGCGTAAATTCAAGTTCAGATATCAAACTCTCAATGCTTTTGCTGAAAAGAGTTAGAGGTTAATGTAGAACCCAGATTTTGCTTCAAATTTGTCATGAATGATGCATATTAAAAAACTCACAACAAACCAACAGCAAAACAAAACCCCAGTAACATTCAGTACTATTAAGAAGCAGAACCTCCACCCTTCAAAGCTGATGGGATTTTTGTTATTGACTTCAGTGGAAACCTGGGGAGGTATTACAGCTATCACTGACTTCTACAGGAATTTTTATTAAAGGACTATGTTGGAAAAAATCCAGACTTTACTGATTACATTAACTGCGTTCATGAAATCAAGACCTACTTGAAAGTACCAGTCCTAGCATGGTTTAAAACATTCCAAATAGAGAATAGTCACTGGAAACAAACAAACATGAAAAAACCCATCTTGTCTAAACCAACCCAAAGTCCATTCAGATATACGCAACTTCACATTTTTCAACTGGTACTTTCATTGAACTTCCCACACACAGGCTATTTGGCTCCACTCAAGATCCAAAGTTGTCCAAAATATTAATAGCAATTCATTTTCAGAAAATTAAGAAAGTAATGGCCTTTACTCACTTCTGTCTGTTCTGTAAAGAGAAATAAAATTATACTAAAAAGATAAAGCAGAGACATTCATGGGCTGCTCATTCCATGCAGCTGCCCGAAACTCAATTTTTTCATTAATGATTCACTCCGAGCAGTATTAGCCACATGCATTTGTCTGAAAGCCCTTGGCAAATGCACCTTCTCCTCTGGTGAACCTGCAGGTTTGGGTGCATACCTCCTTTAAGGTTATAGCTTTTTTCATTTCTGTGTTTGCCTTCGAATAGTTCTTGAAAGGAAGTATCACTCGTGATTGACGCTAAGGGAACACCATCTCTGAAATGCAGCTTGAAATGCTGATGTTTGCCACGTCATTGTACATAACTTGCATATTAATGCAAGTTAATGCTCTTCAACTGCAGTGTGGCTGGTCTGATTCACAGGGCTGGGGAATCCAGACCCTCTCTTCAAAGTGATGTTTTTGATAATTGTTGCTGCCTTGTGGTCTGATGGCTGGGGAAGTACTCAGTCTTAAGGGTTTTTAGAACAAAGAGAACTGGAAGTCCTAGAAGCCATGGAATATAATATAAAATAACCACAAACTCCCCCAGCCCATGGTAGTATCCTAGGTCCCAATGAATTTTAAGGCCGCTGCTGGTACATTTTTATTGACTTCTCTCTAATCAGAGTCACAGAGCAATAGTTATGTCTCCTGAGTGGGGACAGTATATTAAGCTATTCAGCACTAACTCTGACATCCCGTTTTGAACCTTTCTAGATTCTCTAGTAAGAAATACTGCTTACTTAACTTCCCGTTACATTTTTTGGATAGTTTCCTCTAAAAGGATAGAATAATTTACCATTTTTACTGCAACTTGCACTGGTAAAGCTTTGCACTGGTAATTTAATTCTATATTCATTTAGTTTGAATTACACGGAGAACATCTGCAACGATTCCTAACAATAACTACATTTCAAGACAATTACACAGTAATAACTAGAGCTGCAGGATGATGTCAAAGCCAGAAGAGGAAAAAGAGGTGCACACAGACTTTTTGCATGAAATTAAATTTTGTTCTTAATTGGGAAAATGCAATTTTAACGGAGAAGAGTCTTTGTAACACCACATGCATGTATTTAATATATGTGTTTCTGTACGTACTGCAATATTTCCTATTGGCATCAGAGATTTACTCTCATTAGTGATTCTATGAATCACTAATTAAATGATTCTCCTTTATTTTGGAGTACACAAATTTCCTTTCCTCCTTAGCCAACTCTTATTAGGAAGATGAAGACAATGAAATAAAAAGATCTTGTGGGATTTACCTTGTCAATCTTATGGAATTAAGGACTGTGGGAGGCAGGGTCTCCATTCCTCAAATTTTCCACTACAGCTTTCATATGTAGATCCATGGCATCTTTAGTGAATGCACAGTTACTTCTCTGTGGTGTACTAATTAACTAATTTGCTTATGTTCAAGATCACATATTTTTGTCTGGAAAATCTAAATGTCTGAGTGGACATGTGTAGTGAGTCCAACAGCTCTGGGAGTAGCAGATGTGTTGTATGTGCATTGCACAAATAGTCAGCATAGGTGGAACAATTCTGGTGAATTTTGGATGTATCAAGTTTATCATGCCTGTCCAGAAAATTGAACACAAATTGTGTCCATAGTGCACTCAGATGGATTCTGTTCTTTTCAGGTGCTTTGACTTCCCAGTTTACCTAAGCTATGGCAAATTTGTTGTTTGTTCAAATAATTTTTATGCTGCCATATAGACATCCAGAGCACTGTAGACATCAACATTCAACTTTTAGTTTTCCCTTTGAGAAGAGAAAATCCAATGTTAAATATTGTAACTGTGGTGCTACAATTTCTCTCTCAATCTAATTGGTGAAGACAGAAGGGGGAGGCCTATTTTTTTTCCAAATCTTAAAAAAATCTACTCAGGGTACTATCAATATAAACCACAAAAGATTTTATTTTTCTGTGTTATAGATCTTTCCACCTTTTCTAGTGACTGATAGAGCTTATATATTGGCTATCCTTTCAAAACTGTCATGTCCCCTAGGGAACAGTAATACTGTGGTAAATGGTTGATCTACTAGCGTCAACCTAACTCTTTAAACTCAGTCCTTGCAACATCTGAATCTATTACAGAAAATCAGTGCCTCACAGTTCTCTTCCCCTTCCATTGGCAAATCCCCATCTCCATCAATCAAAATGTACCTTCTCATGTGGAATTGCTTTTGCTGTCTGGCAGGAAGCAGAAATTTGTTTCCCTGTAATTTTTCTCCATGTAATCCCCTGCAAATGAAGCAAAGAGAAAGCACTGGAAAAACACAGAATAAGCAATGCTTTCAGTGTCATGATCAAGACTTCTTGTGGCTACAGTGAGTGAAAAGTCATTCAGAACTGAAATCCTGTGTTTAACACTGGCTTACAGACAAGATGAGATAATAGTCAACACCATCAGTCATGTAGTCCTAAGGGCAGAATATAATTTGGAGGGGATGTTTGCTACCTACAGAGGACCCTCTCTCAGCTCAGAGGGTTCCAGCAAACTCTCTGAATGTTTTGATTTCTAAAACCTGAAAGGGGAAAAACCCTCTCACTCTTATCTGTCTATTGTTCCTTTGGAGCCTCGATATTCTGGGCCTCCCTCATACAAACCAATTGCTCAGCCCCTACATCTTTTCCTTCTGCTCTTATAACAGCATGGCTGTGACCACATTTGTTGTGCTGAACCTGAAAATTATTTGCATCTTACCTGAAAATCATTGTTTCTCTTGCTACCTCTTTTGTAGAATTTTTTTTTGTGAAAACCCCTCAAGTTTTTATGTGAAAAGTATGTTTTTGCATCAGATGGTACTGGTGCAATGCATATACTAATTTTTACTCACCTGAATGAAGACTAGTAATCCAAAGTGTCAATAGTTAGTAAAATTTCACTGCCCTAGTCTCCAAAATGTGTCAACAACAGTTTCCAGGGAGGTAAAAGAACTCCAGAAACACATTTTTTTGCAACATTATAAAAATAAGAAAGATATATTTTTCACTTGGATAATTGTTTAGCTGAGTAGAAATTTATGGGAGGAAGCACAACAAAGCTTCTGAATTAATGCAGTAATAACTACTACAGTATTAGCGTGAAGTTCAACTATGAAAAGGGAGATCTGATAGCAGGGCTTTCTACAATCAGTTTGATTCATTGTAGTAACAGTGCTTACTTTTTTGTAATTCATATTTTCAGATTGTCCATTAGCATCACACTGCATCAGATGTTAGTGCTTAACAGGAATATCATGTAGCAAACATCTGACCATGACTTTGATAAATTCCCTAGGAAAATTAAATGAAAGAAAGATGTGTATCTGTTTCTTTTTTTATATTTATATAATGATCTGGAATTACTCTGAGGAAAGGGATAGAGTTACTGGCATCTGTGAGATGCAAGGAAGTGTGTAAAATCAGAACCTGTGCCTTCAACTCCTTTTTAAAAATTGTAAATAGGAAGAAGCATATGATTGGTCATTAAAAATATGAGTCATGTTTACTATTATATCTTCTAAGCGTTTTGTGACTAATCCAATCCTTTGTATCCTTTCTGGGAACACTAACACCTTTCTCAGCTGCATGAGCACATGACTGTTAAAAGTGATACTGGTCAACAGTGAGCTAAAAAAAATTCAGATCAAAGAAATTATTTCCTGTGGTAGGATTAATAAAGTAGTTCATCAACCCTGTTATAGACATTTATTTTACATCTTTTCTAATTCAGTCATGCCAGACCTGTGGGAAAGTGCAATGGGCTTGTCACTTTATGACAAGAGATCATTTTCCAAATCTGTGTCTACTGTGTGGTCTGACAACAGCCAGCCTGGGGAACCTTGGGTTTGACTATCAGGTGGTAATACCACACATTTAAGGCGCTGCCCTTGTGGCTGGAAGTTTCCAGCATTTCTGTCTCTCCAGTCCTCTGTCTTAGTAGTTATGCACCCAAAATCTAAGGTGTGCGTGCATCTGAAAATATGAAGTTCAGTAAAGGAAAACTAAGTCTGAAAGCTTCCTTGAAGAAATAAAATGTTGGTCAGAGAAAGTCATATGCTTTGGAAATGAAAGAAGAGGAGCTGAAAGGAGCTTTTATCACTTGCCTTGAGCTCCAGAACCACCTGCTAGCATTGTTACTTGGTGATGCTACCATAAAATTAAGAGCCTGCCAGCATTTTATTACCAAGGGATATAACTGAATATTGCACATTCTATTCAGGACAGGAACTTCACATTCATTAGAGGTCCAAATATCTTTAAGTCGCAGGTTTAGCTTACAAATGTTTTACTGTAAATGGAAGAAGAAAATTGCCTTCGTATCAGTGTTATGCAAATGCTGTGGCAGATTTTATATTGTGATGCGTTTGGCTTTCTTGAACAATCTGTTTGTGTCCCTGTTTAGAGCATGTAGTGAGCATGTGAATTACACAGTATGGAATTCATTTAAGAGTACTGTGTCTGGGGTTTTCCTTCTCTTTCTGGGTGAGTTTGCATAGATGGGGAATCTCTACTGGCCATCTGTGGAACCAGGACTACTCTTTATCTACACTTTGGATATTCCTCAAGTAGGAGAAATTCTGGAGTCACTATGGGATTTTGCCTCCTCCTGCCATTGCAATTCTCTCTGAGGGATGCACTGTTCTAAGCAAAAAGGGAAGTCTTTGCTGGTACACCTTTATGCCAGAAAAATGGAAGGGTCTGTGACAGGAAGAAGGCAAGGAGTTTCCTTAAGGAAAGCCTGGACTTCTGACAGTTCCTCCAAAATCTGTGAATTTTGCAGACATGTAGTCTGTGGTCATTTCTACGGGAAAAATTCTGGACAGATTTGCAGAATAAACTCTGGAGAATTTCTGTGTACGACAGGAGTAGACACACAGAAGAAAGAATTTTTTCAAAAACTTAGACTGAAAGTCTTATTGCTTTTGATTTCCTAGCAGTGCTGAGTTCTTAAAGTTACATGGCTTTGCTAGAATACAGTCAAAGCGTAACATTATCTTAAACTCCAGGAAAATAAAAATTAAAGTAATTAGATTACTTTAATCTTTGAAAGCACTGAAGGCCTTAAATGTTTGTTTTACAAATGTTGTCTTCTATTGTAAGCGTTAGTGTGGGAGTTACCTGCCACACACGATGCTCATTTTTTCAAATAGAGATAATAAAATATTTAAAAGTTTTTTAAAATAGCAAACAAACCTCCTTGAAATAAGAAGGCATTACCTTAAGTAAACATCATGTAATTCTATCATGAAATATCCAAGACACTTTTTCTTCTTGGAAAGATAATAATAATGGCTCATGCTTGTTCAGATAGTTTCAGGTTTGAAACGGGTCCGTGTCATTTTGAGAGTCAGTAGCCTTCTTTTTAGCAATGTTTAAGACCCACATGCAGGTCCAGCTAAAACTATGAAAACAAAGATCTCAGAACTATGTAGAAAGTAAGATCTAAGCTGGAACTGGATTTTACAAGTGCCCTTGTTATATGCAATAAGAAACTGAATAAGATGCAGTGCTGCGAAGAATCTTGGATCCAAATTTTGAAATGCCTTATAGGCCTCTGAAGCCTGGAAATATATTCTTTGGTGTGAGTGGGATTTGCAGTAAGTGCTCTTATTAGAAATCTGTGTCTTAGAACCACAAAATAACAGTTTGTACGTTATCTTTGCCTCCATAAAATGCAGGCACTTCCGTGTTGGTGAACTCCAGATGCAGGATAACAAGATGTTCTGGGCAGTCTGGTAGAAACCAGACAAATCTGATTGCAAAGACAAATCAGTTCAGCATTATTGCTGAAACTTGCTTGACATAGGAACACCTACTAAGCGCAAATCACTGGATCAGAGCAATAGATGTGAAAGGAACTTTTATTCCAGGCTGTGTCTCTTCCTCAAAAATGAAAACAAATTTACATAAAAGAAGAGACACTGATGTAGGTCTTAAACTGCACTACTGAGCAATTCCCTTTCCCCCTTAACTTGCTATTGATGCCTTCAACCAAAATAAAATAAATATGAATGACTGAATGCAGAAAAGGCCACCAGAACTTTAACATTTCTCTTATGTTTCCTGTAAGGAGAAATTCAAAGGCACGTAAGAAGGCAAGGACCCTGCCCCACTGACTTGCAGTAGGAGCTGTACCAACAAATCTTTGTGCTTCTGACATGTTTCTTCTGTCATCCAGCCTTTCACAGGGATGTAGGAACTCTCAGGTCTGAGTTTCATCATACAAATGAAACTGCTCTGAACTCTGTGGTTATTCACATTTTCTTGACATTCTTTTTTCTATTTATTTTTTCAGAAATTTCTTTCCCCAGAATATTCTCAGCTAGAAAAGCAATGTGAAAGCAAGAGCACCTGTCAAATTCAGATGGACAGACAGATTGGATTTGCCATAAATTCAATGTTGTCTTTTTTTTTTCTAAAGTGGAAGGAGTGGAGTTTTCCAAGACACATAGAATTTTTAGGAGCAACAATTTTCTTTGATGCTTTCAATCTCTTCAGTACTTCTGCATTTCCCTCCCATAAACAATTCCAGTGTAATGAACATGTCACTCTTTGGAGAAGCAAACTCTCCTTTTTGAAGGAAAAAGTTCAGAAGAGTTGGGCTGAAACCTTAGGGGAGTCTATTCCTTTCTATGGCTTATTCTCATAGAGGTATGAATGACTTGCCTCTTGAAACGGCTATTTTCAAGCACAGTCTTACACATCTATTCCTAAACCAGATGAAATTTTCTTTGCTCTACATGCTGCACTACTTCCAAACAGGATAACATCTAATTTGAATGTTTTGTTATGGATTCCTTTACATTTTTATGTCCTTGAGACATTTGGTACCCCATCTGGTGACAATTTTGCATCTTGCCTACATCTAACCCATATTTCCTAAAATCTTTTCCTTGTTCCAGAGTTTCTGTTCAGTTTTTCACCTTATTTTACTGCGTCTTATTGTTGACATTTAGGTTGAAAAACTTCTTAACTGGTGACTGCATCTTGGCCATGCAAGCCTTTGCTGCCCTTTAGAAGTCGGATGAATTTCCTAACTCCACCCAAAAAACCCCATTCACCTTCCTAGCAGTGTGCTGCCTTTGTGACTCAAAATATGATTAAAATTACTTATTCCAAGGTGCAATTACCCTACCCACCAGGTCTTCAAATGGGTTGGTTGCAAAGAGAGGAAGGGAACATGTAGAAACATTGCTCAAATTTCTCCTCTACTATCCTTTGAAGGGGAATGGCAATGACTGAGTGAAAAAGCCAAGCCACTTAAAAAAATAGATATGTTGCTGATAGTGGTGTTCCTATCTCAGTGTCCGTATAGCACACAGCTGGGTGTAATTCTTCCAGGTCACCTCTTCAATCTCTAATTTACATATGCTTTTCCCACACACCCTCTGGGTATGTAGAAGTGACCTTCCTAAAACCACATTTTCCAAAATCTCAGATCTGTGAATGACACAGTCTTCATAGGTAACTGCCTGCACTTCACATAATTTCAGGGAATATTAGTCCCTTGATTATGTCAGTATCTCAGAGAAACAATTCACAGTATTTCTATGCCCTTGCTGTTCCATTCTGTCACTTCTAAGAAGTATTGCCTTGCACCTGAAATGTTCTGTTCCTGTTCAATGACTGCATGATACTTCCTGTTTAACAACAGACAGTAATAGAATACATAATTAAAATAACATTGCTTAGTCACTAAAGTCTCCAGCCATCTTTATAACATTGCTTTAATTGTGTGAGCATGCTGCATGTCTATTATTTGGGAATATTGCAGCTGTTAATCCAGTGAGATGAGGATGAATGAGTGAATGTCTCTCCTTCGCTAAATTGAAGTGAACATTCTCCTTAACTCCTTCACATGAGTTAAATCCGAGTTTATGTAGGTCTCTTGTGTTTCATTACAGGCAGCTTTCAACAGGGCTCACAGCAGAACAAAGCATAATGGAATTGAGTAAACAATTGGATTTTACCATGCCCTGCTGTTACTGTTATTTTAGATATTGCTCATGCAACTGCTCCAGGGGTGCTCGGCTCAATCCATTTCTAGGAAATAGTAATTACTTACCGGAGTATTTTGCTCAGAACCTGCATGGCTGTTATTTACTCTCTAGTGACGCAGAAGAACTGAGTCAACCCACATCACTCTACAAAGCATTTAACTGTTTGATCTGATTCGGTACATTCCTTTGCTATCTTTTTCCCTCCACATTCCCAGTTTTTAAAATACGATTATAAGAGATGCTCATATACCTGAGCGCAGCTCTTCATCTTTGTTGTTGCATAGTGTCACTATTATGCCTTTTTTCTCCACTGAATTATTATTACTGTAACTTTAATTCACCAAATACACTGAGTAATGCATAGCATAAAGCACTGAGGGCTTCTGTTGCAAGTCAGACTGCAGGCAAAAAGCCTGTGGTAAAGCTCTGAGCTTGTACCCCTACTGCAGAGCAGGTGAAGAAAATCCAACAGTAATAACTAATGTTGCAGTCTATAAAAGGGTTAAAGGAAAAATTGCTAAGGATTTACAGCAAGTTTTCCTGTTTGTAAAAATCAAGGATGTTGGGAAACTGAAGATCCACATATCTGAAAATGTCAGGTGTGCACCAGGGCGGTATTTCATTATGTTTCCACCAACAAGGCTCGAGAGAGGTTATAAACTTCCCAGTCGCTGATAGTCAGGGCTTCAAAAGTGCTTAAGGCTTTTGTAATCATTTTTGTGGCCACTGTCCAAGGCTGCTAAGTGTGTATATATGGAGACAAAGGCTTAATAACCTTTTTCAAAAGCGACTTGGTGCTTTAAATGCCTCAAAATACTGGTGTTCATTTTAATGCACACTAAAGGGCCACCTGACTTTCAAAAACCACTGAGCACGTATTCTCTGAAAGCTAGACTTTCACAGTGCAAACACTCAAAAATAAAGGACCCTGAGGTGTGTTTTCAGTGCTGACAACACTGAGAGTGGCATAGCAGCTTCCCACAATTTCTGTGACTCTCTATGACTCTTCTTTCAAGGGGAAGTTTGAATTACAGCCCCTTCTTGACACGCATTCCCTCTACCTTGGACACTCCCTCCTCCCAGTGCTGGAAGCTCTGTGGGGAGGAAGGGGCACTGGCCAGCTATGCCATCTCTGGGCTTTCCTGCTGGTGCCATCAAGACAAAGAGAAAGGTCAGTAAATCCTTCTGTGAGGCACAGATGATACATTCCTCTGATTAATTCTCTAATCCATAGAGACTGCACCTGTGTGTTTTTCAGCTGGTACCATAACCTGGAGTGTTCCTACCTCCCCAGCTGGTATCGGATATGCACTCACACTAGATATTTGTCAGATTCATTGCTTCGTTTCATGCTGCTGATGTTCTTGTTCAAATGGATTTATTTCCTGGCACTGAGTTGCAGATGGTCCTTATGCCCATAGGTACTTCTTTGTATACAGTCTTGCAGATTGCTTTTTATCTTTAAAACACTGATATCTGCCTGCTTGTATCTACAGTATCTTCACTATTTGGTCCGGTATGTACTCATGACAGATCCACTATGCAAAGTTAATTTTGTGTACCTTTTTAAATTTTAGCTATTGCAGATACTACCAAACCACCACAATCTTGCACTGTATTTTAAAAGTTAGAAAGAGACCTGAGACTGCATAATCTAATATAATGCTACACATTTTCTTTCTTACTTTAACAGAGATTGCTCAGTGAAGTTTCACAGATTTTTTGCATTCAAAGCGACTGCTCAGGAGTTCCTGCATTCTCCTGATCACATTCTTTGTTTTCTTTATTACAGCAGTTCACTGTGTCACTAAATGTACTTCTGAACACCAGTTCTACTGTCTTTGACCCTTGACTTGCTGCTCCGATGATGCTCAGCATAGTTACTGTTGGGAGAGCATTACGAAATACTAGAGCTCTCAAAAATTAGTGTCATAAACTAACATAATGTAAAGGGTCAAACTGCTTATCTGCTGCTCTTCTGCAACAATTGAGATTGTCTTAAAAGGTTTGTGCCATTATCAGTAATGGGTTTCTTCTATATTCAAGGTCTGTTCTCAATTAAGAGACTAATTCTTGACTGTCACTACTCCATGCAGTGTGGAATAGGTTAGAAAGAGTCCTCTAGGTTATTAATTTTCTTTGTGTTTTGAAATACTGATTGCATTTTCAGCATTTATGTGAAAGACTTCAGGCTGACAAAGTCTGAAGACAGGACTTACTACAGCAAAGCTTCCAGTCTTACTGAGGACAGCTACCAAATTTCAGATGTCCTGAAACATGGAAGAACTTGTGTGAACATTTGGTAAGGGTAAAAAATGAGCATATTGAAAAATGGGAATCATGGTACCTAGCTGAGATGGAAAACAAACATGAGATATGAACTAAAAGTAGAGGAGTAGCTGGAAGTTAGACTTTTACTCAAACAAATCAGGAGCAACTCATCAAAAGATCAGTAGATTTTCTCTATCATGGATGAAATAAGCTCAGGCCATGAATAGGAAGCATGGAAGAAACTATTGTGCAGAACTGGAAAGAGGGAATAAGAGAGAAGTCAGTGGTCCCAAATACTCTGAATGCTCTTCCAGAATTATTTAATTATATTGTTGTTTTGTACCTATATTATTGATTTTGATTCAATAAAAGGTGATAAATCTGTGACAGAAAACATCTTTTTTTTAACATGAAACATCTTAAAAATGCAACCTTAGAGCTGTATTTTCCCTCCCTGTTTCAAATACAAGGAAATACATCTCCCATCAGTTCTGGTGGGATGGGAAGCATTAAAATGAGAAATCTGAGAATGCGAGGATAAGAATGGCTACTTTTCCTCATATAGCAGCATAAATCAGTGCTTATCTCCTTGAAGAACAGTGCGGTTGCAGCAGGAAGAATGGTATCCCTTGGAATATACTGTTAACAAACTAATTCACAGAATATGCATCCCTGGACTTTAACAGTCAGGAAAACTGAGGCGTAACTTCTTCTGAGTCATTCAGATATTGTGGACTTTCCTTGAAATTTAAGGAGGCCCATGCAAATTTTCTGTACCATAGCTTTTATATAGGCTCTTTATAGCCAATATTTTTGCAATTCAGGCATGCTAGTTTAAAACTACAGAACTGCAGCATACCTTATTTACTGGAGGAATATTACACTCCTACATTTTGCAACATTCAGCTGAGTTCATAATCTGTATGATTCATGCAGAAAATTATTCAAGTATGGAGGAAGAACAAAAGAATTACAGAGCAAAATTGAGACTGTAAAACAAAGGGAAAAAAGCAAACTGCAGGGATGAAAAGAAGGATCTGCATGAGCTTTTGGTAAAAATGGGAATGGATTCAAAAACATTAAGGGAAGAAAGTAGCCTGAAGAGGACCATGGGATTTAAAAGAGTGACAAAAGTTACCTACCAAGGAAGCATATTAATTATGTAATTATTTGCCTTAGTATTTCCAAACAAGGAAAAAGAACAGATGCCAAAACCCATTATTAACTCCCAAATAAAGAAGTAGTAAGGAAAATATAAATATCTTGCCAAGAATTTGGTGAACAGACAGAAAAATCCAACAATGAACAAAGCTCTCCAAAAAGTACCTGAATATTCAAGAAATAGAACACATTTTAGAATAGTTCTAATAAGTTTTCCGAGCAAATCTTCTTGTTCATCTACCTTGAGAAGGTGGGTGAAGGCAAACCCATCAGTCCTCTGACCTCGGGAGAAGGAGGTGCTATTCTCTGCCTCTGCCTCTCTGCCCCAGCTGAAAAGGGGTAACTGTACAGTGTGGGTGTTACCTTCAGGCTCTCACACCAGTGGCACAGCAGGGAGGGTCACAGTACAGCCACACTGTACTTTGTGGCATGAGTAAGAGGGAGCAGCAAGGCAGAGAGCATGCCTGGGAGGTGAGTTTTCATTCAGGGGCTGGGCAGAAGTGATGGAAAGAAGGTCTGGAAGGAAGCAAGTGGTGGCCATGCAAAAGGTCTGACAAGCAGAGGCAGGTTGCTTCCAGCCAGATCTTGCTGGTGACTCCTTGGCTGTGTCTGTACAACCTTTGGTGGGCAGGGCCTGTTTCAGGTAGGGTCCAAATCCCTAGACCGTAGAGTTGTGAGCTGGTGGTGCTGTCCTGCATGTCCTCTTCATTGTGACGTTGTGTTTCTATCCACTTGCTGAACTTTCCCATCCCAAAGAGCCAGCAGGCTTGTAGCAGACTTGAGCCAGAGCGTACGTAGCCAGGTGGATGATGAGGGAATTTAAGCCTGTGTGTGAAGTCAGATTCACATGATACTACGTATACACTAATTGTCCCACAGTGTTGTGCCCAGTGTGTTAGTAGCAGAGAAGCAAAGTCAATTCTGCCTCCATTGTAAACAGAATGTTTTGTTCCTCAACAAAAAACTCTATAATGTTTCATTTTGGGGATTGTTTTGTAGGAAAAGAAATAGAAAAAAATAATAGACAAATAATTGGGAAATAATGTACTAAACTATCAATTTAAAAAAAATATTTATCATAAAACCAGTGTGCTTAATATGTTTTAATTGCATCTCTTTGGCGTAACTATTTTCTTGTTTTATCAGGTCCTCTGACTAACTCTGTTTCTAAGACCTCCTGCCCTTCTGCCCAGCATTTGTGGTCTCCAGAAATTTGTGGGTACTGGGAGACTTTTAGCTTTATATTTGATCAGAAAAATTAAAGAAGGAGTTCTTTAATGTGTTCTCCTGCCTCTTGTTGACCTTTTCGCAGGAATTGAAACCTGAAAGAGGCACAGCTATCTCTGAACACTGATGGATGCAGCTGTTGAGCTGGGGGGGAAGAAAAAGAAAAGTATTCGACTGCAGAGTTAAAAGAAAAAAGAAAACCCCAATGTGTTATGCTTTGCTCCTGCTGTGGAAGCCTTTGTATTTCAACTTTAATTGCACGCAGCAGCATAAAGCACCTTTTCATCTTTTCTCTTCCTATTTACCTTTCTTAGTTCTCTTTATTTACATACTACTGCTGTTGTGCTTCATCAGGCCCAAGTGTCCTTAAAGGCAAGCACCACTAAAAGCACGAGGAGTTTTGTTGAGCTTACTAATAAGTTCAGAACTGAGCCCTGGATAGGTGAGACCAAGTCTCATATGTGTAAAAAGCAGCAACACTGGATTTGAAAACCACAAAAATCTTGACCAGCCAAACATTGTTCTGAGAATTACGCAAGCTGCTTTTCCCAAATTAATTCTGCCACCAAGTTTTTCTCTTTAACCATGTACTAGCAGGAAAAAATTACCATTCTACATGGTGTCTGTAAAGCATCTGCGATTAATACAGCTCTTGTTTTTTTCTTGTCCAGCGGGCAAGAAGTGTTACTATAATTAGAACCTTTACATAATTCTGATAGATACTTTACAGTAATTGAAATAAGTATTGCATAAGACCTAAGAAATACTTGTCCTGATTAGAATTTGTGTTATGCTACAGGAACATAACAAATTCTTAAAAGAATAGCAAATTTATTCCCCCAATAAAGAGCATATTTATTATTTGCATTGGTCCATGAGATACAGGGCTGTGGAAAAATTATTTGACCTCTCTGCCTTTTCTCCTAGAGTTCCAGTCAAAATCTGCCATCCCCCTAAGAAGCAGTCATGTCCTAAGAGTCCAGAGGTCAGTGGCATTTACCTGAAGATATTCTCTGGTTCCTAGTGCCATCTCTAGGTTGAAAGTTATTTCACATTGTGGACTGGAATTGAGTCCCTTATTGTGGGAGAGGAAATTAACTGAAAAGGGATTTAATTAAATCCTAAAGGGATTTGTTAGAAATGATGTCTCTCTTCAGGATCTACCCGCTGCTCTCTATAAAGTATCGGTGATTTGGCCTTGTAAGCATCATGTCTCTGCAAACAAAATGTAGTAAGAAAACTGAGCGTGTTGAAGCACGGTATTGAGTTTAATATTGTTGCTTCAGGGTCCTACAGGAAGCTTTGAGGTGATCAAATAGAAAATATCTCTGTACCCATCTCTTCTGTAAATTTCAGAGCAATTTCTGTGACATTCTTGCAGTTTTGGGGACATCTCACACTTTTCTATGACTTTGCCAAAAGAGCAGGAATCCTTCAAGTGCTGGAAGAAGAGAGTGCATTTGGGTTTTAATGGCCGTTGGGGGCGCGCTGCAGTCAGCTATGTCCTGTATGTATGACTTCTGCTTAGAAATATGAAATATAAAGATACTTTTTTATAGTAATAATTTTAGATCAAAAGAGGCGCTAATGTTTTCCTCAGTGACTCGGTGTCTATTACACTGATTTTTACTTTTTTTCCCCCCCATTCTTAGCTTGTATTTTTTATTAGTTTCATAGAGACAATCTGGTGACAGACAGAAAGCAGCTTTGTTCATTTCAACTTATATTTTTACAAAATGTAATTGGTTCATTAATCAATATTAATTGTTCATTACACCCCCAGGGAAAATGATCCATTCAGCTGATTAATCACTCATTGAATCTTTTAGTGGCCTTGTAATAGTGCATGACTGCACAACATTACTAATTGCTCTATGTTGCTCTCTTGCCCTTTATTACTGATATGTAAAAAGTCATCAACATATTTAGAAATCCCTACATGCGTATGCAGAGGAGTTGACAAAAATGCAGTCAACACTATCCTTGCTCCAGAGCTGCTAGAGGTGTTCGCCTGGCCAGAATTTCAGCAGATGTTATAAATAATGCTTGGTCCATTTTTCATTTCTGGAAAATGAACAGATTCTTTGTTCTTTTTACAAAAATGAAAAATAGACCAGATATGATTTCTTAACAAAGTACTTGGCCAAAGAGCTTGTAGTTCTATATCAGAAATAAAAGCAATTTCACTCTGCCTTAACATGTGTTTGGCAAGTAAATATAGGGTCATATAAAGGTCAGAACCTTGCAAAAAATTTGTGATTTGCTTTTTGTTTAGGAAAAAAAAAAAGGTGGAAGGAGAATGACAGCAATGTTGTTATAGACAAATAAACTGTCACTTATGCACTGTGGCATTGTATTCAGTTTAATAGATGTTGAAAGAAAAATAAAATTGAAACTGCTTTTTTAATGAGAAATAAATCACCTCATTGTTGCATATGTCATATTTAACCTGCACTGTCTAGTCATTTTTATGTTTTCAACCCTTAGCTAACCCTGTGTCTGTTCATAGATTTAAGAGGGTCTTCATCACTACTCAGACATAATGAATGTACCCCAAATGAGACAGGGGCATACTATATCTCTCGTTATCTCAGCTTTCTAAGAGCAACAGAGGCATGAATCAGGCATGTGCCCTTGTGGTGGCCAAGGCTAATTGCCTACTGGGCTGAAACAACAGGAGTGCAGTCAGCAGGTCAAGGGACATCACTACTCATAGGAACATAGATATTCAAGATGGGAGCAGGCGGTCAGCTGTGAGGTTAGACTAGGTTGCTCAAAGGTTGCTCAAGGTCTGGGCTTGTAAACCTCCAAGGATGGAGACTGCGCAGGGTCCCTCTGCTCAGCCTTTGTGAGTACTGGACAACAGCCCAATATCCACGACATAGTGCCCAGTATTAACCCCTATCTGTAACAGAAGTGACATCAACAAACTGGTGAGAGGCAAGTGGCGGGTCACTAAGATGGTAAAGGGCCTGAAGCTTGTGTGTGGGCTAGACAGAAGAAGAAAGGGCTTGGAGGATGTTGAATCATAGTTGCCCACAGTGTCCACAGAGAAGTTTTAGGGAAGATGAACCCAGACACCTCTGTGAGGTGCACAGTGAAACAACAGAAGGGAAATTCCAGTTAGAAAGAAGGAAAAAATTATTTACCATTAGGGAAGAGAATGGTGAAATCACCATCCTGGAGACTTTCAAACCTTAGCTGGACATGGTGCTGGGCAACCTGAAGTTAGCCTTGCTTTGAGCAAGGGGGTTGGATTGGGGAGTTGCAGAGGTCCCTTCCTATCTAAATCATTGTACTGTTTTATAATTCAGAGGTTTACTCAAATGAGTAGGAAATGTAAGGCAGACTTGATAGTTAAACCCAATTTATTTAATCCCACAAACATTGGTTTTTTTCTAAAATAGATGTTTGGTACGCAATTCCCATCATATTTGACAGACATAGGAAAAACCTGTGGTCTGTTTTGGATATACAGTAAAGATTCCTTTTTCTGGTTTCGGAAAATTAAATGGTAGATAAAATAACCGTGATGTTTATGTTTCTTGAATTCAGATGATATGTCAATTTCTGAAAGTCCCTAATCAGGTAGTTTAACAAGAGAAAAGCTCATAATGACCCACTTTGGCTGTCGCGACCTAAGAAAACAAATTCAAAAGCTTCTCATTCCTGAATGCTACTTCAGTGAATGACTGGAATTTTAAAAAAATAATCAGTCATTGTTTTATTTTTAAATAGTTTAGTTAATTAGGCTTTTGAGCAGCTAGTCACACAAGTCATTCACATGAATAAGAAACTAATAAAAAAACCCCAGTTAGTCGAAACCCCAGAATGACTCAGCTTTGTGTTGGTGATACGGCAATCACTCCTACTGAGGTCTTGTTCTATGCCATGTCAAATCTTTCCAGCTCTCATGGGAAATTATTTTCTTTAAACAACATTTAGACAGGGCAAGCTATTTATTTGAAGAAAAGAAGACCGTGGGTAGATTCCAGATCCTTGGGACAGATAAAATTAAGATCATCAAACTTTTAAGCTAGAGGACACATTCCTGTTTTCTTTCTCTAACTGTTTGAAATTTAATGAAATAAATAAATTATTCACATATTTGTGACAGTTATTACACAGAAGACTTTCAGGAAGCCTGTCAAACTACACAAGACCACAGAAACTGCTCTTACTTTCTTATGATAGGCCCTTCCCTGGCAGAAATAGGACACGCCTAAGGGCTTTTTCTGGTGAAGGTTTTAAAACAACTTTTGAGGGCAAGGCCATTAAACATTTTAAACAAACTACATACAGATGTCCAAACAATGGACAATGTTTATCAGTTGGTACTGGTAAACTCAGTATCAATGTGAGGTTTTAGTCCTGCTTTGCCTCTGGTCTGCTGAGTGACACTGTATTTTTGGTTTTTATGAGCTCCCCTTCCATGTTGCAACATCTCCACACATGAGGAGGAGTCCGCTGCTGACCTGCCTAATCTGAAGCTTTTCCCCATCATGACAAAGATTACAAAGGCAGAGTGAATCAGAGCAAGAACCCAAGACAATTATGAATCTCATACCACATATAGTCTCATACTTGCCCCACATGCTCTGCATCTGTCACTTGTAGGACTGTTTCTTGTTAAAAAAGGAACTTGTAGTACTTTAAGCAATGATTCTATATTTTCTTGCTGACAAAGTAGTGAGCTTGAGCATTGCTATGCTACCACCATACCATTATATAAAAGGACAATGACAAGGTAAAAATAATGTCTATTAAAAATATGTATCTTTTTCTGTGATGCAACAGCTCCAACTGTTACAAACGAAGGGCTTTTTGAAGCCCAATTATCTCTCACTATTAATGGTGATTTGTTTCTCTTATGTTTCTGTCATCAAGGACAAATAAAACAGATGGGTTGGTGTCACTCCTGGGTTATCTGCAGGAGGGTGGCACAAGGTTCTTCATCCACAGTGGCACAACATGATTCATCCACAGTTAGGCTCCAAACATGGCAGGAATATATTTAAATACTAGAACAGAAATATTTTAATTGGAAGTAAATATAAAAATTTTAGAAACACTTATTAGTGACCTTATCCCTGGTAAATGCATGTCTTCTTACAAAACTAAAACCACAACCTGACAACATCCCTCTATGCATAGGGATGAGGATTTACATAAAATTTGAACAAAACAGAGCTATAGGTGACAAAAGCTACATTATAGAATTCCATTAATCTAGACCCCAGCACAATAATTACACTTGTTTAGATAAGAAAGACAATTTTATCAGCTAAACTGTGAAACTGTGTTGGCCCAGCAGCCTGGTATGCTGCAGCTCCTTTTGTCTCCCTGGTAATGTCAAAGCCTTTAACTCCTGATTCTCTGCTGCCCAGTGCTCAGCTCCAGCCCAGTCAAAATAATACTTCATGTTGTTAAGTGGATCAGACAGCCTGGCTTCAGAGGTCCACTTTCTCACTGTCAGTCAGTGGTAAGTGAGATTATTGATAATTTAGAAATGGAATCTAGCTTTATAAAATTACCTGTCACCTTTCCCTATACTGTCTGAAATCACACAATTCATAGAATTATGCAGACTGAAACTGGTGAACAGTTTCAAATCCTTTAAAATGTAGTCAAAAGCACTTCTCATTTGAAGCAATGTCATATGTCAGATACGATCTGTCAGTGTATACCTGATACAGTGCGTCTTCTGCACAGAAAAGTGCCCAATGTCCTTCTACGTATGTATGTGCTGTAGTACTTATGAAAGAAATACTACATATACAGATTTTCTTGATACGAGGACCACATATGTAAGAATGTTTATACAAGTTCATCCCTTGCTTTGCATATATTTTCTTTATACACAGGGTGTATATTCCATTAATTTCATTCCTAATTCTGATCACTATTCTCCACCTCACCTGTATACATAGCCATTTACTTTTTTTTTGCCAAAAGCAGAAGCGAGACAAAAGGATGTAGAGATGAAATATCTCTTCACAATGACTTTGCTCTCTTTCAGTGTTTGTTGTATTTAGACTACTTATTGTTCTCAAGTCAACTGATTTCCTGAAGCTAGAAGTAAACAGAAGGAGGGGTGTCAGACACTTCCAGTCTTTTTTGCTCAGAAAGTTAGTGGCACAGGCATTTTTTGCAGTGAACAGCTAAAAACTACATAAGAACACTATGAGGTTCTTTACTGAGTAGAGAAATGAGGGGGTTCTTCAGACACGCTTCAACACTTCAGCAGAAATCATGAAAGCCCTAAGTACACATAGCAGTAAACAAATACATCAGTAATATTGCCTCAGGAGAAATGGAGCTCTGTGGAGCAAGGACCTCAGTTCTTCTGAAGTTCTTCAGAATGACCAATCAAGACGTACCAACAAGAATAAGAGTTTCATGACACTTTGGATAGGACTACATAATCTAAATGTGGACGTCTAGCACTATTTTAGATTCCCTGAGGCATCCAAGCCATTGCATAGGGCTGGCTGATATAGCATAAAATCTATGCTGTCCTGTAATGGCAGATAGAGGCCATTATCTATCTTGAGGCAATTCTTTTCTGTGCATTTTGTGTTTGGTTCCTTACATGCTTTACTTCTGTAATTGTTACTCCAAATATTTGTAACCAAGGTCTAACTCTTTCTATTTTTGTAAAACATAGGTAGTTACATTTATTTTAGGGTCATCAAACATTGAATGCCCTTCCACACAACAGTGATGAGCCACACGATTTCCCCTTTTTCTAATGAACCCAAGTACACATAGTTTACAGACCAGCCCCAAGGCCTTCTCTAAACCAGCACAGCCATAAAGATCTGAGAGGTCCAGTGCATTTTCAAAGAAGGTTTCAAGTTCCTTCTGGGACTTGTATCCTCATGTGTTGGGTAAACAGGGAGACTGCTGCATCTGAATCCTTTCTGGTAGAGGGCAGACTGTGTAAGGCAGGAATAAATCCTGCAGTGCCACAGGGGTCTCTGGCAAGTAGTGTTTCCAGATTAGGCACTACAGCTCCTCTCTCTGTGTGGCTTTATGGGACCAGTGGGAGGAAGCCACAGGAAGACGCGTAGTAAGAATTCTGAGCTCTTCCTTGTGACCTCCAATGTAGCACTGTTGCAGCTGCAATGGCTAAGAAAGGACCTATTGTAAGCAGTTTGAAAACAGCTTTTTGTACTCAGCTTCTGATTGCCCACCTCTACCCTGCACCAATTTATACCTTTTTATGGTTTCTATGTGTTATCTACAAGAGTTTACATTGAAGTGCGACAAACATAAAGTGCAAAGATCTTTCAACACAGAGCAGTTTGGGATACTCCTCTGTATTCAGTCCTGCTGCTTTTGCCTGTCTGCTACCTCTGTTCCTTAACGGCTCTTTGAAATAACAGTGAATGAGATGATATTCCCAAAAGACATGTGATAAACCAACAAACCCTCAGCATTTTCAGGCTAGCTCCTCAGTTTGGAAGCACAAGAAATAAGACTTAGTCATCCTGTACAGGGTGGTAGCTCTCAGTCACATAAATCATTTTAAGACTTCTCCAATGCTCCCATCAGCTTTAAGTTGAAGCTGAGTTAGCCAATGGAGCAGGCTAAAATTTCTCAGGTAGCTCTAAAATTCTTAGCTAGCAATTCTTAGCTTTATATATTGTCCTCTAGCCTTATAAAGGATATTTTTAATGTACACATAAATATATATACAATACAGTAATTTATATACTATAATAACACAGAACACAGAACAGAACAGAGAAATGAGAATATAAAATATATTATATATATGTCAGACATAATATAAAATACATAATACATTATATATATATAATGATATATAATTCTATAGAACATTTTATAGATTATTTCATACTATTATATTTTATGTATGTGATTTCTTTATTACATGTCTTATGCAACATATATTGTTTATATAATCTATATATAGATTAAGATATATAGGTCAAGATTGGTGGCAGCCTGGGCTGCAGTGATCACATATTGGTGGAGTTCACACTCCTAAGGGATATGGGAAAAGCAAGGAGTATAGTCATAACCCTAAATTTTAGGAAAGGAAAATTCCATCTCTTGAAGGTGTTAGTCAGAAAGACCCCCTGGGAAATGGTCCTCAGGGACAGGGGAACAGAACAGAGCTAGCAGATCTTTAAGGATGTGATCCACAGAGCGCAAGAGCACTTGATCCCCAGGAGTAAGAAATCAGGCAAAGAAGGGAAGAGATCGGCATGGCTGAGACAAGAGATGTTGATCAGACTAAGGAGGAAGAGGGAACTGCACAGGCAGTGGAAGCAGGGACAGGCATCCTGGGAAGAGTATAGGGACGCTGCCCAGTTGTGTAGGGATGGGGTCAGGAAGGCCAAGGCACAGCTGGAACTAAACTTGGCGAGGGATGCGAAGAATAATAAGAAGGGTTTCTACAGTTATGTCAGCCAGAAAAGGATGTTTAAGGAAAGTGTACCCCCCTGATGAACAAGAATGGTGACCTAGTGTCAACAGATGAGGAGAAGGCTGATGCACTCAACAACTTTTTTGCTTCAGTCTTCACTGGTAACCTCTCTCCTCACCCCCTTCCCCGAGTTAACGGACCACAAGCTGGGGACTAGGGGGACAAAGTCCCTCTCACTGTAAAGGAAGATTGAGTTTGTGACCACCTGAGGAATCTGAACATACATAAGTCTATGGGACCTGATGAGATGCATCCCAGAGTCCTGAGGGAATTGGCTGATGTAGTCACCAAGCCACTCTCCATGATATTTGAAAAGTCACGGCAGTCAGGTGAAGTCCCTGGGGATTGGAAGAAGGGAAATATTGTGCCCATCTTTAAAAAGGGTTGAAAAGAAGACCCTGGGAACTACCAACCTGTCAGCCTCACCTCTGTGCCTGGGAAGGTCATGGAACAAACTCTGCTAGAAACTATGCTAAAGCACATGGAGGCCAGGAAGGTGATTCAAGACAGCCAGCACAGCTACACCAAGGGCAAGTCCTGCCTGAAGAACCTAGTGGCTTTCTATGATGGAGGGACTGTAACAGTGGACAGGGAAAAATCAACAGATGTCGTCTATCTGGACTTCTGTAAAGCCTTCCACACAGTCCCCCACAACATCCTTCTCTCTAAATTGGGGAGCTATGGATTTGATAGGTGGACTGTTCAGTGGATAAAGAACCATAGAATCATAGAATGTTTGGGGTTGGAAGGGACCCCTAGAGGTCATCTAGTCCAGCCCCCCTGCAGTAAGCAGGGACACTGCTAACTAGATCAGGTTGCTCAGAGCCCTCTCCAACCTGGACTTGAATGTTTCCAGGGATGGGGCCTCCACCACCTCTCTTGGCAACCCTTTCCAGTGTTTCAGCACCCTCATCATAAAGAATTTCTTCCTATATCCAATCTAAACCTACCCTGTTTTAGTTTAAAACCATTACCCCTTGTCCTGACACAGCTGGCCTTCTTTTCTCCAGGCTGAACAAGCCCAACTCTTTCAGCCTGCAGGAAGACCTGATTACAGCCTTTCAGTACCTAAAGGGGGCCTATAGGAAAGATGGGGAAAATCTTTTTAGTAGGGCCGGTTGCGACAGGACAAGGGGTAATGGTTTTAAACTGAAGCAGGGTAGGTTTAGACTGGATATAGGAAGAGATTCTTTACAATGAGGGTGCTGAAACACTGGAATGGGTTGCTGAGAGAGGTGGTGGAGGCCCCATCCCTGGAAACATTCAAGGCCAGGTTGGACGGGGCTCTGAGCGATCTGATCTGGTTAAAGATGTCCCTGATCACTGCTAGGGGGTTGGACTAGATGACGTCTAAAGGTCCCTTCCAACCAAAACCATTCTATGATTCTATGTTTTCATATAATATAACAATTTATATATTTTTATGCATATAATACATATACATTGCATACCTATACCAAATCTTAAATTCTAATAACCACACACATATATAGCATATATAAACATACTTATAAACACACATGTAAACATTACACATATTTATGTTTACCAGTCTTGTTTACAAAAGCTTTACAAAGCTGGCTAGCACATTCCAAATAGCACAGTACTTTCTCACGTGAAAATGGAAAAAAGACAGGACCTGGTCTGGGAGTTGTTGAACCAAGAAAGGATAGGTATTAACAGCTTCCTTCGACCAACCTAAAAGGAACCAGTTACTTATGAAGAATGACTCAGAACGTGTTCACAATGTGCTATTAACTCAGAAATTCAGAATTTCTGAAATAAACGTATATCTCCTTAATGGGGCTGGACCTCATCTCTACCGATAAATTGTATCTCTGTCTTCTTTCTGGGAAGTAAAAAAATAGATAGTGTGAAGTATGATTGCAGTTTATACCTTTTATTTAGGTTCTGCCAGTAGCATCACAACAAAGACAGATAAGGTTTATACCATGCCCTGAGCTCTGTACTTGCTACCAGGTTTACAACTGTATACTCATAGATTGCAATGCAAAAATACTCCAGCAATTTTCACCTGTTCCTTTAAAACTTAATACAGAATAAACATTTAAGTAAAACAGTTTGGTTTTTTTTTCACACTGAAGCAATATCCATTCCTCTATTAAATTATGCTCTTTTAATTTTATTTTCCTAATAGCCAATATAATTTTTCAAACGTGGTGATTTAGAGGGATAGTTTTGGTTTTATTTGATTAGAACTATTTCAAACACAATTAAAAGCACTCTTGGTTTTGCTAGCACTGACTACATCCCCAACATAATAGTATCTTTTTTACTATTTTACAAGGTATACAGGAATACATGATAATGTACACCATGGTTATTTCATATTATATGCAATAGTTTTGACACTATGTAGTCAAAGGCTGTGATATACTACCAAATGTTAGTAGAGAAAGATGGAATGCTTATTCAATAAAAAAACTAAACCCAAGAAAAACAGACTGTAAAAAGCAGCAGGTCAGTCCCACAAACAACTCAAATTGTGATTGTCCTCAGGGAAGGGAAATGCCACCTTTACAACTAAGAAGTAAGGTATCAGGCAATATCCATGGCATTGTGAAGGAACAAATGAGAAACAGGAAGGAAACAAGAATTGTAAGATGACTTATGTATAATTGGACTTGAGGAAGTGGTTTGGGATTTTGGGAGGTCATTGAATTCTCTACTGTACATAATTTGCAAAAATGAGATAGACAATATGCCCAACTATAAACTTGTTAATTTGCCAGTGATATTCAATTTCTGCCATCTGGAACTTGGGTCACATTACAAGGAAAATGGAAAAAAAAAACCAAACACATTAGGTATGATTTGGAACTCTCCGAACACTCAAAATTAAAGTTACGTAAATAAATGAAAGACATCAGTTTTTCTAAGTATGCAGAGAATTCATTTACAGAAAGATGATCCTGTTATGGCAGGTAGATAGACAACACTTTGAAACCCAATTGTTCGTAACTCAGCATGGAGTGCAAGCCACCAATGCTGGGAGGCATCAGAACAAAATAGCAACGTGACAGGAGCTGATTGGGTGCCTGTGCCTTATTTTGTCTGCACCACATTGGTCTGAGGGATTTTGCAGAGGATGACTCCCTGAATATGCCTCACAACTGTGGTGTCGTGGTTTAACCCGATTGGCAACTAAGCACCACGCAGCCACTCGCTCACTCCCCCCTCCCTCAGTGGGATGGGGGAGAAAATCGGGAAGAAAAAAAAAAAGGTTAGAGCCGTGGGCTGAGATAGAGACAGTTTAATAAGAGAAAATAATAATAATAGTAATAATGAGAATGGTAACAGAATATACAGAATATACAGAACAAATGATGCACAACGCAATTGCTCACCACCCGCCGACCGA
>BOSO01012376.1:0-15000 GCA_018403395.1 Gorsachius goisagi | reverse complement strand
GGACTTCTTGAGCTTCTCCTGCTCGGCCAGGTGCATAACAAGCTGGGAGGGAGCACAGCTAGGACACCTAACCCAAACTGGCCAAAGAGCTATTCCAGACCATAGAATGTCATGCTTGGGGGGGGTTAGTCAGTCAGTTGCAGGCAGAATGATCGGGGCTCGGAGAGTGATCGCTGCTTGGGACGGGCTGGGCATCGGTCAGCGGGTGGTGAGCAATTGCGTTGTGCATCATTCGTTTTGTATATTCTATATATTCTCTTACCGTTCTCATTATTACTATTATTATTATTTTCTCTTATTAAACTGTCTCTATCTCAGCCCACAGCTCTAACCTTTTTTTCTTCCCAATTCTCTCCCCCATCCCACTGAAGAAAGGGGGGAGTGAGTGATCGGCTGTGTAGTGCTGAGTTGCCAGCCGGGTTAAACCACGACAGCAGCAAACAGCGTAAGGTGGTTTTGCTGGGCTTTCCCCACCTGGGTTAGTCCCTCACTATGATCAACCATATGGGTGTGTGAACATCTAAGTCGGCACACTAGAGGAGGCAGAACATGAAGAAAAAGGAGGATACCTTTAAAAGCCAGAATGGGACAAGCAGTCATCCTGAGCAATTGAACACGCAAAAAATTCTTTTTAAAATATACAGATGCAACACAAGATTCACACAAACACAGTGCTATGCACAAGGTACAGAAAGGAACCTCACCCTCGCTCCGCGTTCACTACAATGGCTCTGGGCTTGTCGTGATCCCCTCGCAGCACCATCCCAATGGACTCGCCATTCAGCCTGTGGACATTGACGGAATTTGTGGCCTCACAGGTCCAGTACAAGGTATGGCTGTATATATCGATGCTGAGGTCATGGGGCTGCTTCTCTGGGTTCTGGCTTTGGTTTGGAGTACTCATGACAGTGAAAGGCTGCGAGACAACATATGGGGAACAATTGCCAGTAATTATTCTGATTATTGATTGAAGAACGCTGATTGCACACAAAGTACTATTTACCTACCTGACTGTCCAGAAACACCTAAAACCACCCACAAGGAAACAACAAATACAAAAACGGAATAAAGCTTAACAAAAAAAGATTTGATTCAAACTGCAGATTAGAGGAAAAACATCTGAACAAAATCTGTAAGATCATGCAAAACTCCCCAGAAAGCACTTGTGGGGCCTCCTATAAGTAGAGTTAATTAGCAGGAGATGGAAGAAAACACTAGTGAATGTTTATGCATGGAACAATCTTGAATGAAACCATGCAAGAACCAAGGCAGCCTTCTGGCCAGGCCTGCGCAGTTATACAGTCAGCTGAACAAATCTCTCTCTCTCGTCAGAGTCTCCTTATTATTTGTGGTGTAGTAGATATTGATTTTCTTTAAGTGCTGGCTTCTCTTAAAAACTAAAAATTTTTAATGAAGCTTGGTTCTGTTTGCTTACATGTCAAACGACTACAGCTCTGCCTCACACCCATACTAACAACATTACCTTGCTTTCACCCTCAGATCTTTATGATTGACATTATTGTCAAGTTCCTGGAATCATAACCCTCAAGCCCTCCCAATCTAACATACTTTTTAACTCCATGGCGAATACTAACGTAGACTACAATACTTTATTTCTATGAAGAGCACTAGAGCATATAAAAGAAATCTGCAAAGGAAAATAACTTTTCTGTTGTTTGTTTAACGTTACACAGGTTCCACTAGCGTACAGCCAATGCCAGTGCCATTGGGATAGTAATACTGCTGGCAGGACTCCCAACATCAAAGTAGCCTTCAAAGGTGACTGCTTCTGGTGACACGATAATGGTGAGGGGAAAGCAGTGGTTTCCTTAAGTGTCCCAATGTGGCGCTCCCAATCCAAACACAAAAACGGTACCAGAAAAAATTCACATGGGTCAAGAAAGCTGAAGACACCCTTCCATGCTCAGCTTAAGTCAAATGAATTACCCAACACTGCATTACTTGTGAAGGTCATATCTCCACAATTTGCTTTTAAGCCTCCAAGTTCTGCACAGTCATATGCAGGCTTTTTTCTTTTATGTAAAGCTTTATCCCTATTTTGTCTTGACTAGAAACAAAAAAATAATTATTTTCCCGAAATCAAAGGTAACATTACCCAGGTATGAAATTCATATGCATCATCTGCAAACAGCACGATTTAGCAAAATTAAGTAAATATGGTTAGTGAAAATTGGAAAGTCAAAATTTGCAGGGGATTTGCATCTTCAAAGCTGTGTGACCAAGGTAGAGGTATATACAGAGCAAATGAATCTCCATTGCAATTTGCACCTGGCAAGTCCCAAAGAGAAGCTAGACTACAACAATTAGCACCTAGCACAATCCCAAGAAGCAAGAGCAAAACTTCTTCAAAATTCATCCACAACCCAGCTAGTGTCTCAGCCCAACATATCTCCTCCCAATCTTAAAAGAAATGGCCAAAAATTAAAATTGCCATCTCTTCCTTTAAAGGAAAGCATGAAGAGACCAGTGCATTTTGACTGATATCGTGTCATATTGTTTAGATACAACTGCCCAAGAACTAGGAAAATATAACTTGGCCATTCTCCATTTTATTTTATATTCTTATTCAAACACAGTTTTTAAAGAATCTGTTATCTTGACCTGGGAGTGAAGCTATGTTAACACGTAACACTGCCTGGAAGTCCAGTACACTTCTTTCTGTGTGAGTAACTAGCGCAAAATAATCAAGCATGTGGATAAGCCTATCCCTATTTGGCACAGCAATCAACTCTACATTCACAGAATCACAGAATGGCAAGGGTTGGAAGGGACCTTGGGAGATCACCCAGTCCAACCCCCCTGCTCAAGCAGGTTCACCCAGAGCAGGGGGCACAGGACATCGGCCAGGCGGGCTTTGAATATCTCCAGAGAAGGAGACTCCACAGCCCCCCTGGGCAGCCTGTTCCAGTGCTCCGTCACCCTCAGAGTCAAGAAGTTTTTCCTCATATTCAACTGGAACCTCTTATGTTTCAGTTTGTGCCCATGGCCCCTTGATCTGTTGCTGGGCATCACTGAGAAGAGTCTGGCTCCGTCCTTGTGACACCCACCCTTGAGATATTTGTATGTGTTGATGAGGTCCCCTCTCAGTCTTCTCTTCTCCAGGCTGAACAAGCCCAGCTCCCTCAGCCTTTCCTCACAGGGGAAATGCTCCAGTCCCCTCATCATCCTTGTTGCCCTCCTCTGGACTCTCTCTAGGAGTTCCTCATCTTTCTTGAACTGGGGAGCCCAGAACTGGACGCAGTGCTCCAGGTGGGGTCTCACCAGGGTTCACTCAGGGTTTACTACAGCTTGAATAGCCAAGAGTTTTCATTCTGAGAGAGCTTTACAATGATGGCAATAGTATCACACAATTGGCATGCGCAATATTGATTTCAGGATATGATTTATCTGTCCTGAGTATAAATAGTGAGTCTGCCTTACTTCAGTGCCCATCCTTAACTAAAGATTGCAATTCAAGGCTTATAGTTTCAGATAAATATGATGTACTATATTCTATCACACTTCTTTTGTGTATAGATTAAAATCACGATCCTAGAAGCCTTCAGTAATTTTCACATATAAATACAATAAACACGAACAAGTGCTGGCAAGAGTAAAGTTTAAACTGATGATTCCTTGGTGCAGGGAATGGAAGGGGAGGGTCAAAGCACAAGGGTACAAAGCACAAGAAAAGCCTGACACAAAACCACATACACAATGTAAACTTGCCTGAGTGCCATCATCCTTGGCTCTTTTTATAATATTCTGACGTCCATCCACCCAGTAGATCAATTTATCTAAGGGATCATAATCAATAGCCTTGACATTCCTTAGACCATGCATAGGCAGGATGATATCTGGACTTTGCTGATCGTCTGGTATCATCCGGCTGATTGCAGATTTCTGGCTAAACAACAGAAAGCTGGCAGGGGCTGGAACAAGGCAAACCAGAATGCGTAAGAAAATGCAACTCACACTGTCAAAAATACATCCCCACAGAAGAGAAAGAATATTTAGGACAAAATCACAGAGACACAATTATATTCACAACAAAAAGTAAGGTAATTAATAATTGGAGATTTTTACTATTAAGTTGAAAATGTTTTTGTGTACTTCTGGAGGGTAAATGTGCACAACCCCACCCAGAAAGTATTTTCTTTTCATGTTATAAAATAACTATGTTCCCCATGTGGAATTTAAGTAACTCCAGTGACAGCGGGCAATACGCAGTCACAGGTTTTCCTACATTATCATAGAATCTCAAATAATTCAGGTTGGAAAAGACCTTTAAGATCATTAAGCCCAACTGTTAACCTAACACTGCCAATTCCACCACTAAACCACATGCCTAAGTGCCACATCTACACATCTTTTAAATACCTCCAGGGATGGGGACTCAACTGATGCTTGACAATGTTTTGAAATTTTAAAAATTTTTCTAATATCCAATCTAAACCCTTCTTGACACAACCTGAAGCTATTCCCTCTTGTCCTATTGGTGGTTACTTGGAAGAAGAGACCAACACCCACCTGGCTACAACCTCCCTTCAGATAGTTGTAGAGGGCAATAAGGTCTCCCCTCAGCCTCCTCTTCCCTAGACTAAACAACCCCAGTTTCCTCAGCTGCTCCTTATCAGACTTGTGCTCCAGACCCCTCACCAGCTTTGTTGCCTTTCTCTGGACACACTCCAGCACATCAGTGTCTCTCCTCTAGTGAGGGGCCCAAAACTGAACACAGTATTTGAGGTGCAGCCTCACCAGTGCCGAGTACAAAGGGACCATCATTTCCCTAATCCTGCTGGCCATGCTATTTCTAATACAAGCCAGGGTGCTATTGGCCTTCTTGGCCACCTGGGCACACTGCCAGCTCACATATAGCCAGTTATCGACCAACACCCCAGGTCCTTTTCCACTGGGCAGCTTTCCAGCAGCTCATCCCCAAGTCTATAGCATTGCATGGTGCTGTTGTGACCCAAGTGCAAGACTCGGCACTTAGCCTTATTGAATCTCATACAATTGGCCTCAGCCCATCAAGCCAGCCAATCCAGAACCCTCTGAAGAGCCTTTCTACCCTCCAGCAGATCAAGATTCCTGCCCGGCTTGGTGTGGTCTGCAAACTTACTGAGGGTGCACTTGATACCCTTGTCCAGATCATTGATAAATACATTAAAGAGAACTGGCCCCAATCCTGAGCTCTGGGGAACACCACTTGTGACCAGCTGCCACCTGGATTTAACTCCATTCACCACGATAGTTTGAGCTCAGCCATCCAGCCATTTTTTTACCCAGCAAAGAGTATGCCTGTCCGAGCCATGAGAAACCAGTTTCTCCAGGAGAATGCTGTGGGAAACAGCATCAAAAGCTTTACTGAAGTGTGGGTAGATAACATCCACAGCCTTTCCCTCGTCCACTAGGTGGGTCATCTTGTCATAGAAGGAGATCAGGTTAGTGAAGCACGACCCGCCTTTCATAAATCCATCCTTTCATCCAGTTAAAACTTCCTTACATGCTACTGTGCCAGGATGCCCGAAGCTTTGTTGGTTTATTTTTTTCTAAGTCAGCAGTCCATTTTCTATTCATCTGATATTTTTACTAGAAACTTAAATTCTTACTGGACAACCAGTGAACTGGCAGGCTCATGGCACACAGGGGGAAGCCAAACATTTGAATTTCAAGTGCATTTGCATGTTGCACAGACTACTTAGGAGTCTGTTTTACTGGATGTTATTTTTGCTGACTTTATTAAACACTTGAGAGAAAAAGATATTTTTTGTTTAGAATTTTTCTTCCACCCACCTATACTCTTAGGTAAGGTCTGGGAAAGCTTCACTAGAAAGCTAGAATTACCTAGAAAGCACTTTTAGTTAAACAAGAAAGAGCAGACTTGAGAGTGCTGTTATTTCTAAGATTTGAAATATGAATCTTCAGCCCTAAATTCATGTCACAAAAATGGACATAAAACTCCATACTTTGTCCTCATATTTTAAAATCACCTTTAAAGCCAGAACCTTTGAAACGCACTTGTGATATCCCTTCCCTTTCTACACTGAAAGGGACCATAAGCACCTGGGAGCCACAAGCCCTGAAGAATATAGTAGGAAACAGAAAGGCTTACAACTACAGTTCCTGCTGTTAGGATCCAAGGTATAATGAGCAGCACAGCCACACCTAAATCCATTTGGTATTGCAAGGCACAAGTGACCACAATGGCCGTTATTTTGCACACAATCGTTCAAGCCATCCTGACGTGAAGAATGGAAGACCAATATATCCATCACAAAATCCAGATGGCCCTGAATAAGTGTCCTGTTCTTCCCACTGGTCTTGTCTGCTCTTTCTATGCTGTGAAGATTCCAGTCTGTCCAGTAGATGTAGTCACTGTATTGGGTTAATCCAAATGGATGAGGTAGATCATCTGCTATGATTTCCCGTTCTTGTCCTGCAAAAATAAGGACAATCAACTAAAGGACAATTCCCAAGTCATGAAATTAAGAGTGTAACTGGCATCATGAAAAGTTTTTTCTTCCCTTTTTAAAATAAAACCTTGTTTCCCAAGTCAGCATCATCGGGTTCAGTATTAAGCTCGAGAGGTAACCTAAACACTTGCATTCAAAAACCTTATCCTGATACCCTCTTGCTTATAGAGCAATTTGAAACTGTGCCAGTGCGTTGTCATTTAAATCAATACTACTCTACGCGTCTCATGCTTATCATCCCAAATAGGTATTGGAAAACGTATTCAAGAATGCTATCAGCTCCAGGAAGCACTTAGGCCAATAAAACACCAGTTAATACGCACAAATGGAACAACATACAACAAACTTGAGATTCACAGAGAAACATCTATGAGAAATTACGGTGTTTCACTCAAGAAGCACAAATCTTTTGCTGTGCAATTTAACACACAGCTACCCCAAGAGATTAAGAAACCATTGTTTGGCAGAAATCCCAATACTTCCACACTCAGTGGCTCAGTTAGCAACATTCACAAGAGATTTAACACCTTCTAGAGCATTAGATGGCCTCTGCCAGAGATGCACTACTAAAGTAGATAAAGTCTTATTGTACATCACCTTCCTAAACATTTTCAAGCATAAACCTCTATGAACCTCTGCCACTTTACACCAAATGAAGATGTAGCCTTCATTAGCATCATCTCCTCCTGCCTCAAACAAATGTCCAATGTTAGATTCTACAGAACACCTAATTATTCTTTCCCTGCCCTACTTTCCATCATGCCCTCTCCCATTTGGCCAAGACTGGAGAAAGAATGAAAAACCCCAAAACTAGAACATGCAGCCATTTCCCTATAAACCACCAAAACTAAATACAGAGGCAACCTTCCCAATTACTTTTAGACATCTAAAGTGTCCAAGTCAGGGGCACAGACACCCTGCACACTCTGAGGTACTTTAACTTGGAGCAATTCTGGTCCACAGTTATGAATTCAGGGGATAGGCTCTTTTGAAGGAAGCAGATAAGCTGTCTAAATGAATTTTGATAGTTGGTAGATGGAGGAAAATCTCCCAAGAGAGTGATATTTTTCCTGCTGGGCAACGTTTATAATGCCCAAAATTAAGCTGGGACAGCATTAATTCATCCACTTAAGAGTGCTTTATTAATTGCTGCTGGGGTAAATGTTTCTATCAGCAACACTCATTCAGACCTCTCCTGGCAAGGAGACCAGCACTGCATAAAGTAGGCCAAGTCTAATAGCATTTCCTTAACTGATGAGCCCACTTGCTAGAAGTCTACCCGAGTATTTATAATCTGCTAACTAAAAAGACAAAAGACATCATACCACATTGTTAGTTTCAGCGCTCATCCTTCTACTTTCTTACCACAAATAAATGTTAACAGTAGGTTCAGCTTTAGAACCAGCTTAATTTACCACAAATCATTTCAATATTTCTTCTCAATGCCACAATCAGTTTCTAGCTCAAGCTTGTCTCTGGCTATTTTGTTTCTCTAAGAATAATGCTGAAACTTAGCGAGAGTTTTGATAGATCATGCACTCTGGATGGAAAAAAAACCCACTCTAGCTAAAGATCCAATCCTACTGCAATTTCTAACCAGTAACATCCATTCAGCAGTTGTCATCCCAAAGCAACAAATACAAGAAATGCAAAATCAGTGGATAGCCATGGAACCCAAAACTGCATCTCTCTCTCTGTTTTCATGGCCTTAGTAGATTCTCTATACTCTGAAGATATGCACACACAATTCCACCTCAAAAAACCCCCCCAACCAACCTCACTCTAATGGTAGCTTTTCACAGATTCAAACAAACATGCAAAATAGAGCTGCAGGGAAATTATATATGTTATCAATCAGAGCACTGCTGTAACAATCCTGTATGAGTTTGCTTAAATACCATATGTTCTGCCACATAAACTGATTTTTACATTGGAATCCCAAAGGAATTAATTCCCATCTCACAAAAGCCTCTCCTTGGAAATGGAACAGGGATAGGACGTCAGGACAGGAGCTTCTGGATTCCATTTCAGATTCTATCATTGATTCACTGTGCGCATTTGGAAACTTACATAAACTGTTTTCTCAAAAAGGAATTCATATCTGCCTCGGCTAAAACCTTGAAGACCTTTTAATATTTACATTACAAAACATCTGGACCATACAAAAGCTCTATGTCAGCTGCAGAAAATAAAACTCCCTTCTTTTATCCAGTAGTTATCATGTCAATACCAATGTGAAAGTTTTAAGTAAACCTTAGCACACCCCTTACATATATAAATGAAATTCCAATGGAAGATATGAAAATGTGTAAAGTTGTGTACAAAACCATGTTACGATACACTGCAGAAGCAGCCGTGCAACCTTTCAAACTGCAGGAAATGCGGCAGTATTTTGGTTTTGAACTAATGCAACTCGACTGAAGCTGGAAACAGAGGTAATGCTTCAACAGAAAATTAGTGTCCAGACTGAAAAGTCAGGGGTGGCTTATGGTGAACCTGTAAGTTGTCCTCACTTTGAGAAACTCAGGGGTCATCTCTGCTTTGGTAAAACACAGGCAGGTTCATATCAATACAGAGAAATGACATCATATCTCGTCATCACTATAAATCATTGTATGGTTATTAATTTAGGAAACTTTTTTTTAATCTCCTTAAACATTTAACTCTCCATTTCCTCTCATAAGAAAAATATACACACAGATTTAATATCAATGATATTATTACAATTTCATTATTATTCAATTGCTTTACTATGGTCAGCACCTATTTCTGTACTGGCTGGTGTAACATAACACGAGATTACCTAGCATATTTGATGATTCAATCATGCTTGTGTCTAAGTCAGTCCAATATAGCCTTTGGTCTGCGTAATCAATAGTGAGGTCATTGGCTCGACCCACTTTATCCACCAAAGTGATGCTGTTTGTTCCGTCCATATATGCTCGAACAATCCTAGGTTTACCTCCCCATTCAGTCCAGTACATGTATCTGCGATGAGAAATGGAACAAAAAGAGAACATCAGCTAGCTAAGATTGTGTTTAGCTGCATGCTTTGATTTTTCTAAATTTATTTTCAGTTCTTTAGAAGAAAAAAGGAATAACCTGTGTGGTTTTGTGCAGTATTACAGTACTCCCTTTTTAGACAAAGGCAGAAAAATATGATTGACAGTTCTTAATATTTCATTGTAACCCATCGGGTTGTGGAGCTTTTATTGACTTTTCAATGAACTTGTCATGTATGAGAATATGCACAAAAAGCTTTGAAAAACAACACTGTCTCTTACCCTTTTGTAGGATCAAGAGCCAGAGACCTTGGGTTGTCCAAGTCCTTCCACACAAGGACCTGCCTATACTGTCCATCCAGGCGGGCTACTTCAATGCGATTGGTTCCAGTATCAGCCCAGTAGAGGTTCTTCCCCATCCAGTCTACAGCCATTCCCTCAGGATAATCTAGCCCAAACTCAACCACGTGTTCAACAGAGCTCCCATTCATGAAAGCTCGGCTTATGGTCTGGAAAACAATTGTGTGAAATTATTACAGCCTTGACGGATACCCCAATGAACTAAAAAGGAGTAATTATTATGAAGTTAATGTACAAAAAGAAATCAGTAAAAAAAAAAAATCAGCCAGCGTTACGTTTTTTAAAATCAGTTTCTGTTGTCAAAAAAGATATAGTAATTCACAGGATAAGACCTGAATTTTCAGAAAGCTAGTGGTTTTTGATGACCAGTCCAAGACCTCTAAAAAGGATATGATTTTCAGAAAGCACTATGTATCTGCAGGTTCTTCCTTGCCCCTTCCCCTTATCTTCTATTTGCACACAAAAAGTTTTTTTTTTTTAATTACTTAATTCACTGTAATGTTTTAAGTCTCAGAAACACATCTCAATTCAGAGAAATCCAAATTAAATTGTTTCTCAATATCAGCAAGTTTGCTAATCCCATCCACATTTTAGCGATGCACACTCAACAAACCAAGTCATAGGGCAAGGACTGCGCACATATAAATAAGCCATTCCTAACAACAAGCACTGAAACAACCCTCAGGTAAATCACTGTTAACTTCTAGGACCAATGTACAATTACCCACCCTTGTTATCAACACTAAGCAATCATTCTACATGCCTGCTAATATTTCAGCTAAATGAACGTATCAGGGTAAGAGACATTTTCTATTTTTAAAGGTGTATTTTTACAGGTATAAACCACATCTCAAAGAAATATAATCCCTTTCTAAAAGTGAGTCCTCATCTAACCAGAGGCAGGAGGAGATCAGGGAAGTGGTGGTCATCAAAGGACAGGGAGATGACTACAGGCTCTGAAGGTACACTACCTGCTGCTACGCTGCAGGAGGTGGGGTGATAAGAGGGATGAAAACCCAGACATGCCGAAACATACGCCGATATGTATGTGAAAATACAGCATGCTGGATAATTCAGGAGGCCACAAACACGTAAAAGGTTTTCCAGTTCTGGGTAGACTGGGACTGGGACCTATGCATTGACACAGTTGAAGTAATGTATTTTCCACCACAAATGGGTAAGACGGCCATAGCTCCAGCTCTCCATGTGCTTGTGTGAGATTTATTTAGTAACTGTGTCTGCAGTATGTTAATTTATTACATTGGCACCGTTCCTGACAGAAAGGTATCCACGCCACAAGCAGCACTGTTAACACTGAAGCACAACCCTCCGTAGTCTTCACAGGGAGTCTATGGAAACTGTACGTGCCCTGCAGTCACTAAAAGTGAGCTTTTCCCTATTACGGCTTAGGCACATTGGCAAGGAAACTTTAATTGCTCTTGGAAAATCTATTAAGAGGCTAAACAGAGGAATTAAGTTCCAGCAAAGTCTATCTGTCATTTTCTACCGTTACTTAATTCACTTCAAAAAGCAAAGTAACACTGAGCAATAGCACAATACTGTGTACCTGGATGTGAACCAAACATGTCACAGGAAATGTCAAACTCCTGGGAAACACACTGAGACAGAACTGGGGGCAGGTGGGGACTTAACATAGTGTGGAGGAGACTGGACAAGTTCCCAGGCCTTTTCTATGCCAAGCTGGAGCCACAGATAATCCAAAGTTCAGTTGCCATATGTTAATGTTGAGTAAGATTGCCTTCCAAGTCAAAACTGGAAGAAGATAGAAAGCTCGGGGGGTTGCCAAGTTCGATGTTTAAAGTACTCTACTATGTGACATGAAAACAGCTTTTCTACAATAGATACATATATGGATGCAACACATGCAGCATCCAAGACTTAGGCATTTGGTATGAGCAGGCCCTACTTTGGATTTTTATTTGAAGCAGGAAGATGCCTGTCACCCAGCTGTGCATTCAACAATGCAACTGTCTTCATCTCCAAGAGTCTCCTTGGATGCAATTCAACGACAACATTAACAACTGCATGACAGATCATGTAACAGAGGCCTTTGTTAGATCAAAGTAACTGCTCTGTGGCTTTATATTCAGGGAATTCACATGTCAGTAATACCTTCAAACTAACATCAGTCCAATAGATTCTGTTATCAGAGACATCAAAATCCAGAGCGGATGCTTCCTTGACTCCAGTAAGAGGAATAGCAACATCATTGTTATTGGTTTCAAGGGAAATCCTATGAATTGCTGCTCTGCTTGTGAAAACTAAGAAGGCTTCAGGAATGATGCAAGTCTTCATGTCACTCAACAGCTCAAGGCCAATGGGACAGGCACACCTGGTCTCCTGGGGTGTAAAGAAACACAGATGGCTGCAGCCCCCGTTGTTCTCTGCACATGAATTAGTTCCTTAAAAAAAACCAAAACAAAACAGATATTGGTGCATTGTGGAGGCAAGGGAGAAAGGGGATGGGGAGCTGAACAGAAACACAACATAATTATGGGTTGTCAATAGGGAATTATAAAAAAAACCATTTGAAACTGTCTCCTTCCTTCTACCCAAGGATTAGGAAGCTGGTCCTATTCCTCCTATAGTACAAATAACAGCTACAAACATATCCTTCTAGTTTCCCCAAAGATTAAATTCCTTCACTGAAGGCAGGTAATCACATGCATGTTCAGCTTGGTTATTTTCGGCCAAGTACCCCATCCTCGTATGTCTTTGAAACCACCAGTTTTACAAATGTTCCATGATACAAAATGATGAGAAAAGAGCTGGATAACTGCAGTTCTTTCCCAGCTGTGCAATTTAAAGCTGAGAAGACTCATTAGCAGAAGCAGTTCCAACAAGATCACCACAGTCTCACACTTATTTTTTCGTGTGAACAGCCATGACCATACAGGGAGGGAATGTGGAAAGTAAGAACCAAAAGATAAAATGAGTGACTTTCTCCATCTGCTGGAACCGAGGATTAAGGTATTGAAAGACTGTTACCACAAAAAAAATTTCCAAGGTCAGTCTCAATTAAGTTTCTTTTCATTTTCCCTTTTTAGGGCATACATATTTCAGACTGATGCCAGAGCTTGCAGCTTGAGGACTTGATTATCCTGCTTCCTGAAAGGCTGGAAATCCATGTACTAGCAGGGTATAATCTGACAACCTACTTTACGCGATTCTGTTGTGACTATTCTCAGTAATTCTAATAGCTGACCAACAAATTCGTTTACCGCTATGCCCAGGCTCTAGTGTTCCAGGTGGTAGACAGACCTGCGGTGAACACGCACCTCTCATGAGATACTACTGAAGCCAGGAGGTCCCGTAACATACTCCTCTGCGGAATGCTAGCAGAAGACCTAGAACACTTGCTGCACCTTTCAGCAGATGCAGTGGAAGAATACAGAACTCCAGCTACTGATCCCATGCTAAGGGCAAGATTTAATTGTTAAGATTTAAGTACAATTTAGGTGTTAAAGTTAAGTGCCATGTGCTTTGAGGCAACGTTGTAATGAGCACTAACTCTGCCTATACCACCTGGCATAGTAAAAAGTATTCTGCTAGCTGAACATCCCTGGGACTTTGTACTGGAAGAAAAGAGCAACAGAAAATGGAGCAATTCTGTGAGCACCAGAAGTAACGATCCCAATAGATTGTGGAGGCAAGAATAAAATTCTCCTCACAAAAATTCAAGTAGTGTAGTGGAAGCTGTGGAAGACTTATGTCAAATGTCACTAAAAACTGGAAGCCCATACGTATTTTGAAACACTGTATTTTCCCAACTTTACAAACAACAGGTGCAGTTTTCCTTTAAAATGAGTCAAATGTACAAGACCACAGTAATTCTCATTACACGTGATCAACAGTTGCTTAATGAAAGCAAGCCCATCTAGAAACTACTATAGATCCATCCTATGGTTGCTCATGCTTACCAAACACTTTGGTAACACTTGTTGCTTTAAGGCCCATTAAATCTGGCAGCTGATCAATAATGATGTCTCTGCTAGCCTTTATCTTGTGAACTCTTTCAATACTTCGTCTCTGCCAGTCAGTCCAGTAGATGTAATCTCCCAGCAGCGTGAACCCAAATATATGTGGAAGCTTATCTTCTAGGAGGGTTTTCCTCATTGTTCCATCAACATTTATGACCTGTGGGATGCACGAGAAAAAAAGGAAACAATAATCTTCTCTAATGGAGATCCAATTAAAATGTCAATATCAATCATATTTTGACAACTCCTCTGTTTTTATGCAAGAACTTCCTGAAATTCACAGCATGCTTCTTTCAAAAGAACTACCTCTAGGTTTGTTGAAAGAGAAATATATTGGAATGACAAGACTGAAAGTGGCTTATCATGCCCCTTCTCCATTGACAAACCTAAGCAACATGAATCTAACTCGCGTCAGTTCAAACCCGCAAAGACCACCACAAAAGAAGTGGTTTTTGGGATGGAAGTGAGGTTCAGGAGATTTTTAATCTCTGCTCGTGTCTTGGTCTCACTACTGGACTCTCTCCCCAGAAACAAGGAATTTGTGGATTGACCTTCAGCACTCAATCACAGGGAACAGAGGCCATCAGAATTCTTTCAGGGCAGAACAAGGCCATGTAGAATCTGCACATTCAGAAATTTCATTTTTTTACCACAAAAGAATGAAGTTTTTCTCACTCTTGTGATAAGCAAGATCTTTAAGATGCAGAATAAGTACTAATTTATATAAATTTGTATTCCTAAAACTGCAGAGAAAGCAAAATAGCATTGGAGATGACATAAGCCCCACATATATATATATATATATATATATATGCACGCTATTGGTTAATTATTTCATAACCAATTACCACAATGTCGTGGTTTAACCCGGCTGGCAGCTAAGCACCATGCAGCCGCTCGCTCACTTCCCCCCCTCCCTCAGTGGGATGGGGGAGAGAATTGTAGAAAAGAAAAAAAAAAAGTAAGACCCGTGGGTTGAGATAGAGACAGTTTAATAAAAGAGAAGAATAACAATAGTAATAATAATAATGGTAAGAGAATATACAGAATATACAAAACAAGTGATGCACAATGCAATTGCTCACCACCCGCTGACCGATGCCCAGCCCGTCCCGAGCAGCGATCGCTCCCCCCGAGCCGCGATCACACAGCCCGAGCTGC